>OU015496.1:74195643-74220643 GCA_907164885.2 Dolomedes plantarius
AAAGATTCATTTAAGAATTTGTTCCTCTCATTTACTGTCAAACATTTACGCACACATCCTTTACGTCACCTTATTTATTCAGGTATTTATTAAAAAATATTTTTTGAAGTATATTTTAGAAAAAAATCCTGTAGGTTTTTAATAGAAGAAAAAAGTTTCATTTAGATATTTATTCAAAAGAAATTGAAGTATTTATTACATAAAAAAATTTTGTCAAATGTTTGTCCTCGCGTTCTTTATTTTATCTTATAATTATTCAAATACTGTCTCAGATTTCCGCACACACTCGTCCATTCACATTATATAGGCCCGTGTAACCCCATCGGTAGCGCGTCGGCTTTCGTTACTTATGGTGCTCGGATCGAATCCAGACAAGTGCCAATAAATTCCTTCCTGTTTAGGCCATATATGGGCATGTTACATCCGTCGACCAGAAAGTCCTTCTATAAGGTCAGTGAGTGGGGAAGGTATCAACCCCCCCAGATCTCTCCCCTTTGGTTTCTCTGTCAAAATTGTGGTGGTAACTAGCCAATTCGGACTCCAACCCTTATGGTGATATTATAAACCTGAGCCGCACTATTCAGCCCGAAGTCCATATGGACCTGGTCTGGAAACTCCCACCAGGGAGCATTAGGAACAACAACAACACGACTAACATTCTGCCACACATTCAGATTTACATTTTATGCATCTTATGTCATTCAAGTTTATCAAACCAATTCTGTACAATCATTCATCCCCATTGTGGCTATTCTATTTCTGCTACCCAATTGCATTCAGATAGTTTTCCTCTACAAATATTCAATTATTTTTCTTCTCACAATTTGTACCGTCAACTGGGGTAACGTTGGCCTTTGCGGGAAACTTTGACCCAACATTGGTTGGTCCAAATGAGTAAGCGATTGGTTTACCGTTTCCCATTTGTTGGGCCAAAGTTACCCCATTTGATGGTACTCATTCTGAAGAACTTCATATGAGTTCAGAAAATAGCGAGAGTAACTATGACTCTCTTTGAAGAGTTGTATCCTTTGTGGAAGTTGCATACTGTAAAAATGAAATGCTGTTTCAAGGTGTAATGTTAATAGGTAGCGAGATTACCTGTTTTGGGTATCTCATATTTGCATCTTAAACATGCTTTCGTACCCTTCTTGTAATACTTCCATTTTCGTAATACTCCTAAAACAGTTAGTTATGCTTCCAATTTAGTAATATACCTAACAGAGCATGCATGCGCTGATACGAAATCATCCAGACAGTTTAATGACTCATATATGTAATACACACACTTTGCAATATATACCGCATATGTATATGTCGGTAAACTGTTTGGATGATTTAGTATCAGCGCTTGCATGCTGTTTTAGGTGTATTACAAAAATTTAAGCATAACTAGAAGGGTACAAAAGCATGTTTATGGTACAAATATGGGATACCCAACACAGGTAAATTCACTATCCAAAAACATTACATCCTAAAACAACATTTCATTTTTATATGGGGTCCACACACATGCAGAACTGCAGAGAATTCTGCGGGGAAAACAGTTATTTATGGGGCAGGGGACGTCAACTGCAGCTATCTCCGGCGATCCCTCCTCAGCGCGGTCTTTTCACAGTTCATCAAAGAGACACGAGGGACCTTGGGGGGTGGGTTTCTAAGTGGGATAATGTCTGGAAGTCGCAAGCACGAATGACAACAGTGAACGGTTGGGTAGGGTTATCGACCCCAAAATGTGTCAAGAGGAGTCGGGGGAGGGTGCTTACCGCGTATGCGCTCTGTTTATATGTGGATGCACCATTACAGGGTAGAATGCATCATGTTCTGTATCAGTTGTCCCCACCTCCACGTGGTTCCGGCCGGTAACTGGACATGTCCAGGCTAAGACGGGCATAGATTGGTGATCTATTCTTCCTTCTTGCGGAGTAAGTACAAATGGGTTACAAAGACCCTAAATTAATTTCTGAATCTCCCGGGCTCTAGTGTGTACTGCACCCAAGACCATGCAAAGACTGCTCTCAAAGACCATGTGTTCTCAGCCAATTACTACATGGTTCCGGGTGAGCCGGATAATATTGCCCCATTCAACATTCTCATCGAAGCACCCGTGGCCACGCGGTAGCGTCTTGCATTACCAATCGGAAGTTCTTAAGTTCGATTCCCGCTTTCGACGAACACCCTTAAACTATTTCTCCCTTGTTTTAAATTTCTGTAATCTTTGTTTCCGGTTCGAGGAGTTTCTGGAACCGTCCTAACTTCTCGAGGCAAGCGCCCCTAGAATTTGTATATTCTTTCCTTCCGGTTTAACCATTTTCTAGTACCTTCTATGGAGGGTATATAATTCTGTACCCCTCCAGTTGGAGGTTGTCTGTACTGAGAGTTGCTAGCTAATAAAACTCCTGTTCCCATTCTACGAGTCGTTATTCCAATCTCTTAAATCTACGTGACAATATTTTGGATTACATTCGCTTTGAAACGACTCAAATTCTCAGCTATACGCTGCCTATTTTCATATTTTCTTTTTCACATCATAACAATTAGGTTTGCTCGGGTAAGGTGCGCCAGCCATTCCATCATGCAACTATCCCCTGATTCGTATTTTTCCTAGTGTGTGAGAGAGACGGAGCACCTTAGCCTTAGGACGAAAGTGCTTATTTTTACGCTTTTGTGACTCTATTATAATTCAAATTTTGTCTCGTGCATAGGTTAGGCCTTGTTCTCGTTGCTTCCGGGGCGTCAGCGTTATTAGCATCGAAATATATTTAATAAATGTCAGACTTTAACGATTTCAGGGCTTATCGTTTATAAAGGGCCTGCACAACTCCACGTGTGATGAGGGCCATGCTACTTTAATGGAAAGCTGCTGCGGGCTGAGAGAAGATAAAATAGATGGGAAAGCGAAAAATATGTTACCTAAGACAAAAATAATAAACTGATTATTCTAAATTAAATAAATATTAATATTCATTGGTTATATATCCCTTTCGTAATACTATAAATTTAAATGGGCTCGAGGTGGCCTTGCAGTAACGTACTGGTTTTCGGAGCTGAGGGTGCTCGGGTAGAATCCCGGCGCGCAACGTTAAATACCTCCGTGTCTAGGCCGGATATGGGCACGTCAAATCTGTATACCGTAAAGTCCCTCTATGTAGGTCAGTGAGGCTGGGAGAGGGTACGATACTCCCAGATGTTGACCCTTGGGGGTGCTCGGTCAAAATTGAGGTGGCAACTAGATACGACGGACTCCGACCCTTATGGTGCTATTTCAAACCGGAGGCACGCACTTAGAAGCCCGTAATCTATATGTACTTGGTCTTGAAGGTACCAGTCTTGAAGGTCTACTGGTCTTGAAGGTACTTCCAGCCAGGGGGCATACGAAACAGCACAACAACAATAACACAACAACACAACAATAATTTTTCGTATCTTGTAGATTTATAATATAATGCTTCTTTACAAAAGACTTCGCGGTCCACATGTTGTGCAGGCCCGGTATAAAGGTTTGTTATTGGTTAAAAAATTATTTCGATGCGAGTAACGGTGACTCTACGATCAGCTGACGGATGCAGTGTGAAAAGGGCCTCAGTCTCCGGTCAACAGCTTTCCGTAATGGTGCGGTGGATCACAACTTCCCCAGGCTGTCACAATCTTAACAAACCTCAGACACAAAATGAATTTTATAGGCATAATGGCCACAAAATGTTATTTCTTATTTAAGGGCAGTTCGTAGTGATTTTCCCGTAAATGTGTCTTTATATGAAAACAATCTTGCGTTTTAAAAATTCTTGATTAGAAATTCAAAATTTAAAACATATATATGATTTTATACATGTGGCATTATGGTAGATGTTGATATGTCATTTTTTTCATGTATTCGGCAAGTTAAAAAAGTAAATTTGCTGTGAAATATAAAATCGCTCATTTAATTTTTTTAATTCAAATATTCTTTAGTTAATACTCATATTCATCCTCAAACATATGGCTGGTCTTCAATGAAAATTTTCAATTAGGGACTAAAATATTCTATTAGGGACAAAGTATTATCTCTTTTATGCATAACAGGATTTGCCGATACGGATAACTTAGTATTATTTCATAATTCCACGATCAGCTTTTGCGACAATAAAGAACCAATTTTATGTGTGAGATATCAACTTAAAACATAAAATTGAATTTTACAGACATATATTCTGGACATAAAGCCACAGATATATCTGCTGAAACAATAGCTTTATTTGCACTTTTTTTTCTTTTTCATTTATAAAATTTTTAACTTCTTTTGAGAACAAATGTACCCGCTTTCAGGGTAACTTTTGCTTCAGGAATAATATGTTTCGAAACTGGAATAATAAGAATTTTTACTCCAGTTTCATAATCCTTCAGGTTGTTTAATCAAAATAAAAGAAATTGAAGCTATTCACAACTTCCTACTGATATTTTTTCAAGCAATTTTAGATAAATCTTTCTAAAAAGGAAATGACGAAAAATTCCGATCTGAGATAGACTGCAAGTATAAATGCATAGCAGAGTTAGCACAGACACTTCAGTATATAAAATATGTTTATTCGGCAGTACAATCACTGTAGAATGCTGCGCTTTGTGTTATTTGATTGAAAATTCTGTATTGTATATTTTAAGCCAGGAAGAAAAAAAATGCCTATTTTGAGAATTTTTGGGTCCCAGAACTACTCCGTTCTTGTTCTTATCTTAGCTTTTAAAAATCATGCAGCCAATGATATTTATCTATGAATTCACCCTTTCGGCTTGTTTATATTGTCCTATTGAATTCGTGATTAAACAAAGATAACTAAAATATTTTTATTTATGTTTATTAGTTTCTTGAAGAATTCTAACTCGGCATTCAAGGAATAAAATGTATTTTGAATAAAAATAGGCCCATCGATCTCTCGCGGAGAGAAATTTCGCCCTATCTGCGTTTGAATCCTTGATAGACATCTAGCGGAACTTATTTTCCTATCAAAAATTTCATGATCGCTGCTCTAATCACTCCAAATCAGCCGAAAAAAGAGCGGTCTGCTTCTTATTCTCGCATCCTGCAGGAACCCTTACCAATATCAACAATCTAAAGATTAATTGAAAAGCTCGCATGATAGCTATCATTTAGGAGGAACAATTACCTCAAGTCAGTGTACTATTGAGGAGTGCTTGTAAAGAGGCGGTAGAGATGAAAAAAGCCGCGGTTTTCAAAGGCCTGTCGTTGTTGCTGAAACGGTCTGATGAAGTAGCTGCCTGTTTATAGGAACCAGATAGTGTGCACAATAGCTGTTTTGATGCTGAAAGTGTAATGAAGCAAAACTTAATTTATGTGTGTGTGTGTAGGTAACTCAAAGCAATGTGTTTGCAGTGGAAGGAAACTAATGCTGTTCATTAAAGGAAACTACTAAACAAAGTTACTAATAAATGTTACTACCCTAAAAATTAGTAACGGTTCATAACTTTTTACGTTACAAGCTATTCAGTATAATACTTTGAACATACTTTTCTTATGTGAAGGCAACTTGAAGGTTATTCTTTGCTTGTAGTATTATGTAATTCTTTCTATATTTTATTCCTGTGTGTATCAATGTCTTTTACTAAATGTGCTTCTCTCTAACTGTGTTTTAATATATTTTGTAAGAGTGTCCAAAGGGTATAAAAAAAGGAAAAATATGTTTGTGCGTATAGTATCTAGTAGATATTTTGAGAAGATAATTTCGAGAAGATTATATCATTTTGAAAAGGAGTCATCTCCACTTTTCTCCAACTTTTCTGGGTCGCCCCAAGTTTAAAAAAATATTAACAAATTGTATTTTTGCATCAGGATTGATGTCTTATAAATATAAATACTAAATTTAGTCTAACTAATAATACATGAAGGCGAGTTACAGTTTTTTGCTTCTCAAGAAAAATTTTAAAAAATGGAGATGACTCTTTTTCAAAGTGACCGATTCAATTGTATTTAAATACTGATTGTGGTCTGCAAGGGATTGAATTATCATTCAGGGGCATTACAACTTTAGAACTCTCTTCTCTTCGAATTTCTAGCAATCAAATAAACTTAGTTCTCTAATGATGGGCTAAACGTTTTGCCTATCTTGGTTTCTTTCTCTTCTACACTGGCACAGACATACATATCTACGAGGCATTTTCGTAAAGTAAAGATACAATGCCGCATACTCACTCTGAGAAATTTTAATTGAATAAATGTACATAACAAATTACTTACCGGTACATGCCATATTTTTCGACATAGTTGCCGCCATTTGTTAAAGCATTTGTTAAGCCTGGGTCGTCAAAGCATTTGTTAAGCCTGGGTACAAGCTTTTGTGTTCCACAGTCTTAGAACTTAGCCGCCTATTGTCAGATCCACATTTCAACTTAAATTTTGATCTCATCATCGTCGTGAAAGTTTTGCCCTACAAGATGTGTTTTCAGGTAAAGGAATAAGTGGAAGTCCCTGGGTGCAAGGTCCGGGCTGTATGGCAGAAGATATAAAATTTGCCATTCGAAACTTTTGAGTAGTGCTTTCGTTTGAGGCGCTGTGTTAGGACGAGCGTTGTCATTCAGCAAGCAAACTCCTCTTGTCAACAAGCCCCTGCGTTTATTTTGAATTGCCCGTCTGAGACGTCTCAAAGTTTCGCAATATGCATCAGCATTAATTGTGGTGCAGGGAGGCATGAAGTCAACCAAAAGAATGCCTTGTCTGTCCCAGAAAACAGAAGCCATGATTTCTTCGGCGGGGATCTTTTATCACACATTTGGCGGGATTCTGAATTGACGCAGCCATTATAAAGACGTGCTGCTCAAACAAGACTCACCGTAAAAATAACAAATGACCTCGAGGGGAAAGCGAAATGCTTAAGGTAACAGTCTGTGTTGCCAACGGGTTCACAGAAGCTTTTCCTTTGCTGCTAACGGTGAAGTATCTTTACTTTCCGAAAATGCCTCGTATACACAAGCGTGCACACACATGTACAGGTAGATGCGTGTGTCTGAGAGAGGAGAAGAGGGGGGGGGGTTTAGCAAAGACATCAAAAACTATTCGACTGGTAGAATTTTGAGAATTTGAATATAATTTGAATAATTTACTCAATATCTGTGCTATACATTTTAACATATATGCATTTTATCCCAACCTTTTTATACATACCGGACGCACCTACAAAAGGTACTAAAACAAAGTCAGGTAGAAGCACGTTTAGAAAAGTTATCGAAACACACAAAATAAAATTCAAAATAAATTATATAGTATGGCACAAGCAAAGTATAATCTTCAAATTCTCTAAACAGAAATTCTGCATGTTTAAAGTGTTGTAGCTAATAGCTTCTAACCTAAAAAGTTATGAGCCGTTAGGGTAGTGTTAGTGTAGTAACATTTATTATATATATATATATATATATATATATATATATATATATATATATATATATATATATATATATAATGTGTTAACTTGCATTGTTGTCTTCCTAAAATCAGATGTCTCACTCATTCCGCTTCAAAGCACCCAACTTATGATTGACATTGCTCGTCTTAATTGTATCCGTTAGAATTGAAATGCAGTATGCCTGACAAACTCTATATAAAGCCCTTATTTGAATAGTGGGCCAACTCGATTTTTGTTCATTTTGAGATACAGAGACTTAAAGTCTAATGAGTGCTGAGAAATGACTGCTGAAGTCAGATTTGTAATGTCCTCTTTTGGTAGCAGAAGTTAGCTGGAGGTGTACCAGTTTTAAAATAAGATAGAAATAACTTGTATGAACTGGAAGGGGAGGCTAACTCCATATTTTTTTAAAGTGGAGTTAGCCCACTATTAAAATAAGGACTTCATATTTACTTTCAAAATCACCTGCTCCTTTTAATAGCATAGAAATATGTAGTCTTCTACCAGACTGATTTGACTTCAAAATAAGAGATAAATTATTTGGAAACGATCTCAATTATAGACAGCTTACATAGCTAATTATTTCCCACATATTCATGAAGGACATTTTAGACATGATACCGTTCATTATTTCCAAGTGCCTCGATGGAACTGTAGACTTGAATTTGTTTTAATCAGACTTTCGGAGTCTGGAAAGACCGATAAAATCAATAGGATAAAACTTCTTTGCGGATATCTTTGATGTTCTGTTATCTAAGTCTATATCTGACAGTTCAATAACATATATTTTTTTTGAATTTTGCAATTTATTTTAAATTAATAAAAGTGGGTTAACACGATATCCTCTAAAACGAATACTATGATTATCACAATTCTTACTTGTCACCCAGTGGCGTACTGGCACTAGTCTTTTTGCAACACTGACCGCTTTATATTTGGGTCAAAACGTCAGAGTTCATAAATGTAGTTAAGTAAACTAATATGGACTTAAACTTCACTTAACTCCTGTCTAAAAAATGTACAATACTAGGCTATTTGAATTAAAAATAATGCATTTTATAGTGAAATTTTTATTGAGGTTAAAATCGAGGACATGTTAATGTGGTGCAAAAATAAAAAAAAATTTGGAAAAATGGAAATTGGCTCCATGTCAAAGAGGCAGAAATTAAAGAAAAAAAAGTGCCAAATGGAGTGTCTCAAAATTAAAGTATAAATCTGAAAACCTGCCTTTTAATTCTCCTTGCACATTTTTGAGCGCATGGTGAAATTATATCGGAGTTCACTGAATGACGTAATTGTATTTTTCAAGTAGAGTTCCTGGGTCTTGACGACTTTATTATCTGTAGCAAGATAGTTATTTCAAAGAACATGTGCTCAGTGATTAAAATTTAAATTTAAAAAAAATTAAGAAAGGAATTTTTAAAAAAAACTAATGAAAAATAATAAAAAAATTAAACAAGTAGTGAGATAATTTAGACAAGTAGAGAGATAAAAAAATTAATAAGTAATAAAAAAGAAAATTTTTAACATTACTGGAATAATACCGTAAGACTTTGTGACTGCATGGGGTAACTTTGTAACACAGTATTTTTTTAGTATTTCGGATCTTGCGCCGCGCCCTTGATACTGGGAAGGCAAAGAACAGCGCCAACAGCTTTCCCGACATACAGAGAAACCTAGTGACCAGTGTCCGAAGCTTCTGAGTGCCATTTGTCTTCGCTGACCAGTGTATTGTTCAAACCTGTTGTCAAGCTATTGACTTTGTGTACTGAAGGCTAACACCTTATACAACCTACTGCCATAGGTAATTATACTTTATTTTCAATATGTTGGTTAGATTGTGGAGTAATATAACTTTTGTGTAGTAATATTTCCGAGAGATATGAGAACATAACTTAAATATCGAAAGGTGACGGGGTTGTTTTATGACACATTGACACTGTCACAAAATAACCCACAAAGTCAACCCACCTCCTCCAGCCGCTCGATGCTGCAATTTTTCGTCCTCTAAAATACCACTGGAGAAAAAGAAGTATTGACTATCTGGAAAAAAACTACCCGAAAGAGCAGAATATGGCGAAAGACTAATTTCCTCATCTTCTCAAAGAACTGATGACTGCACTTAGCACCCAAGGTCTCTTTGATGTCAAATATATAGATAAAGCTATCCAATCTTGGTAATAGGTATATATATATATATAATTGTGTATCAAGCTTTTAATAAGCGTTTTACTGTCTAACTTTGTGTCAAGTAATTTTTCCTCTTGGATTTTAAGGGGACTCAGCACCCTACCAGTATCGAAATTTCGTAAAAATTTCGATTTTCAGATTTTCGTCTTATCACATACCGCATACTTTCGACTACATTCTGACAAAATTTCAGACTGATACTGCATATAGAAGTATAGTTACGGCTGATTTAACAAACATCTGTTATCACGTTGTCCCTTCAAATGCCACGCCCACCTGTTAATTTACTCAAGTCTCTCAGTCAATTTCTTGCTGCATTTCCCCCTTGGTTGACTCAATGTTTTTAAAAATACGCAGATAAGAAGAGGAATCATTGCTGCATCCAGTTTGCCTGTATTTGTAACTGATAACTTTGTTTATTTATTTGAATTAAAAAGCAAGAGTTTTACTCGTTGCTTTTTTGTATAAAATTTCTACTTTTTGTGATAAAAACTGTCTTTTTCAAGACAATATTACATTTTATTTTGTATCTAAACGTGATACTTATCGCTTTTATTAATTATAATTGATAAATATGCCTCAGAAGTGCAAAAAATCTGCAAAAGTTTTACATATGATCAATACAGGTTGGTGTGGTAAGAAATATCTTGAAAGAAATACATCCGTTTTAGTTCCAAGTAATACTGACGCCAGACAGCAAAATATTTCTTTTTCGAATAAATATGAAGCAGATTCCAGTGATGAATACATTATTGTCAGTTTAAAAAAACTACAGAATTTAAAACTCCAAAGTGCTCAACATGAAAACAGAAAACTTTAGTTTTGCAATCTTGTGGTAAAGTTGGATTTTCAACTAATTTAAAAATGAACTGCAAAGCCTGCAATCAGGAAACTGCATCTGTGAATACTTCATATACATCAACAGAAAATAATTCATCAGATGTAAATCTGCGAATTTCAGAGGCTTTTTTGCATGTTGGTAAAGGTTACTCTGCTATAGAAAAATTTTGCATGGTGATGAATATGGCTCATTTTTCTTCTGCAACTTTTTCTATGTGTTTAGATAAATTAAATGAAGCACACACATTTGCCTGAAAAAATATTTTCACAGAAGTTCACAAAGAAGTGAAAATTGCACATGGCTTGGATCTTTCATGGAATCATGTCTGTGACTTAGCTCTTTCATTTGATTAAATAGGGCTTACTCGCCATACATCTTTGATTGGAGAAGGGTGTGTTATTGATATTTTAACAGGTTATGTAATTGATTTTGAAGTTATGAGTAAAATATGTCGATTATATAATGATGATAAAAGGGATCTAGATGAACATAGTGCTGAATTTGTGATATGTAGGTCATAAACCTGTGTGTGAGGAAATAAAAAACCATAGCGGATCATCAGCTTCGCTGGAAATGGAAGCTGCTTCAATTATATGGAAACGTTCCTTTGATTATGAATTTCGATATACCACTTTATTATCAGATGATGATGCAAAAACATTTAATCATTTATTAGACTAGCATATATATATGGAAAAGATGTTATGCTAAAAAGGAAGAATGGTCCAGGTTGCTTCTAAGATTTTTATGTGAATGAAAATAATTTGATAGTTTGCCATTCTGCATTTGTATATATAATTTTATTATTATATCCACCTGGCATTATTTTATTTTGAATCAAAGTGTAATAAGTTTAATTTACAGCAATATTAACTCATAATAAATTTTTTTATCTATTTACAGCCAATCTTTAAAAAAAAGTACAAATTTCTTGAATTATAACTATTTGCTTGTACTCAGTTAAAAGTCCATAATTAATAGTAAAATAAGAATATATACCCTCTTTAACAGTTTTTACAGTTATTTATGGCTATTAGAGTATGCATAAAAAAGATTTTTTTTAAAAAAGGATAATTTAACAAAGTTATGAGCAAATAAAATCTTTAAACGCGTTTATCTCAGTTTGGGTTTTTCAGATTTTTCATGTCTTCAAAATGCTAAGGCATTTTTAAATATCCCTGAAAGTGTTCATATCTTTTTGGTTTGCACATCATACCATATGTAAGAGATTTAAATAGCGGATATTTAATATTCTGATAATTTTTTTGTTAAAATCATATGTACAAAAACTAATCATTTTTTCTGCTTTTTTCCACTTGTATATAGTTATTATTTTTTTTCTCTAAAACTATTGCTATTAAAAAAAATCCGCTACTTAAATCTATTTAAATTATAATTATTGACCTAAAATAAAAAAATCACGTGAAAAATTAAAAAAATAAAATACTAGTAGTGTTTTGAAATCATTGGTTAAAATTGAACTTTTTTTAAATTTTGTGAAAAAAATAATTTAATTTTTTAAACTTTTTTGGATTAAATTATTCGTATTTAACATTTACATAATAATATTCAAAAATATTTTTCTTAAAGTTGATAATAATTTTTTTTTTGTTTTGGGTGCCGAGTCCCCTTTTATGGTGAAAACACAGATATCACAAAGTTGCCCTGCCGAGTGGGGCTACTTTGTGACACATTTTAACTTTAATTTCTCAGTGGTAATTAAATATCCGGGTAACATTACTTCGTAAGAAAATGATGTACCAATGTTTTGCAATTGTTCGCTTTGGGTTACTTTTAAAACTGATCGACTGGCACAGGCAAAAACTTAAAATCCGTCAAAAATTTGTGAAAAATTAATTTATCAAGGTATTAAAATTTAAATATAATTATCGGAATTCACTAACTACTGTAATGTTAACTAAGTACTCTGCGGATATTTGTCAACTTCTATCACAAGTATCAAAGCGTAAAAAATGGGTCGTCCACAGTTTGGAATTTTATGAATGATTCGATGTGTCTTTAATGTTTTATTTCGTGTTTTCAGAAAATTTGGGTTTTTATCACCCTCTATGAACGACGCCAGTTGAGACGATCAGAGCTATTTTAAGTAAACAACTATGCATTTTATTTAGAAACACTTGAATTCTCAGTAGATAGCAATTAGGTAGGGATCACTATATATATGAAATGATAATCACTAGCATTAAGATATCCGTACACCTTTCAAACGGCATTTTCCATCAAAAAATCTATTTTTCACTAATACAATAATATCAAAGCCTAATCTTTCATCTTAATTCCATTTCAATTATGTTTCTATCTTAACTAAGAGCTCAGTAACAGCAGTTTTAACAACAGTTGTCAAAGAATTTTATAACAGGAAGTAGCATACTACAGCACAAAACATCCTACAGTAAAAAGTTATGCATGAAATGCCTTAAAATTTTGAATAATTGCTCTTCAACAGTTTATAAAGGGAATAGATTACGCTCATCATTGTAAATTAAGAAGTTTTTTGCTGACATTGGTAGAAATTGCAAATGACAATGAATTTTAGGCAATTTTTCTATACGTCATTACTTGAACTGCTACAGCCTCTGAGATTAATATAATATTATCTTGACAATGCTCTGTTCCCTAGAGAAAGTTATTATCTTAATTCTCCGATTTATAAAATGATACTATATTTGTTTATTTTTGAGTTATCATGTTTTGCAGGAATGTCAAATTGGTACCAATTTTTTTCCAGTTTTTCCCCTTCAAAAAATTATTTTAATGTAACAGCAAAATTTTATACATTTTTTCAAAGTTATAACTTATCTTATTACAAAAAAATTTAAATAAAGACAATGTTAAAAAATTGAAAAATCACCTCCGAATATTTACGGATATCTTAAATAATCCAATTTGATCCTATTTGTATTTAATGAGCGAGATATATTTTTAGCCAGAAATTCGGAGTAAACCATTAGAGATGTCCAAGTGATACAGTATTACTGATGTACTGAAGAATCACTTTAATAAGTAGTGAAACTGATGAATGATTCTTTCAATTTGGAGAATTGGAGTCATTCGCCACATTGCATTAATGCGGAGTGACAACTTCGCTAGAATTATTTTTATAAGTGACAGCTACTGAAGTACTTAACGTTTATTTTGCAGTTCTTTGCAATCAAAGCTAAATTACTATGTATCTTTTGAAGTGCGATTTTATAAAAGTATTTGTTAACAACCCTGAAAGTTACAAGAGGTTATATCTTCTATGCATATTGTAAGGACTTCGCCTTAACAACAAGACTGTCAGCCTTTTTGTATTCACATAGTTTAATTACATTTCTCGATTAAATACAGGATATTTACAAATTTACAAACTAAAACATATTAAATTCGTCGGTTCACGGATTCGTCGAGGAAGGTCAGACGATTAGGCATCTCGGTTTCAGCTCTACTCCGTCTCTGGATGTTGTGACTAATTAACTCTCTTCATCTCTCAATCACTGAATCTCTGACTAACTCCACTGGCGGTCGGCGACTATATATATATCCGGGGAAAGTTTGGGGGAAGGTCCGGGCCTCTTCGGAGGAAAGCCTTTTTGCTTTACGAGGTTGCATTTCCAGCCGGCGAGGCACATCTGGTCGGCAACTTTCCTTTGCATCTAGCCCACTGCCCCACGCGCCATCGTTAGCACTTCCGGTATATTATGTTGACAGGTCACAGTGTGCCTCCCCTTGGCAAAGCTAGTTTGAGTCAATTGTGTGCACAAGGCGCTCGTTGGGTGGTCTTCCCGGAATTTCCTCGCACAAAATATTTGCTGTTGTGCGGAAGCCGTTACAGTATCTTTACTGATCACCTAAAGGCTATATTCTTAAAGGTCAGTTCAATTGCAATGATCGAGCAAAAATATTCCGGTTTAAATCACAGCAGAAAAATTGTTCCGTTAGGACAGAAACATATTGCTCTAGCGTGATTTGCATGATTTAAAATATCAGAGTCAAAAATATGAGTCAGATATGCAAGAACTTCAAGGTTTTGTCAGCGTGCAACGGATTCCCATGTCTTTTCGACAGTTTTACTCAGTTCCTTGAATTATAAAGCCGCAATTCAATAATGCACAGATTACATTATTTAAAAATTTTAAGTTTAAAGTGTTTAAAATCACAGAAAATTATATTTTAAAAATATTCCATTATGCACATAACGCCAAATATGAAAAGAAATTAATTAAAAAAATTTTTTTTTCAGAGCTAAAAGAAACAACAACTTCTGATTTCACCCAGAGGATTGTATGTTTCATTGAACATTCATTAGTAGTTTTTCCAATCTTCAAGTGCCCTACGTTGTTGACGAGATAAGCTTCCATTGGAAAATTAGTGCCCTTTTAATAGCTATTGTCTTAACTATCTTAAACGTCTATAGCTCATTTAAAGTTTAATTTATCATCTATTTGCAAACCTAATTGAAAAAAAGGAAATAAGATAAGCCTTCTTTCTTGATACATAGCATAAAACTTGTATAGGATAAATAGCTGTGGCATAATTTGCGAATGAGGGTAGTTTTTAACTATATAGTTTTATGGGCCCCTCTCTGCTGAAAAAAATAGCATCGTATTTTTCGGACCATAAGACGCACCTCAAATTTATGGAAGAAATTTTAGAAAGGAATATTTGTTAGGTATACAAAGACATTTTCAATTTCTTAATAAAGATGATATATATATATATATATATACAGTAGCCCACTAAAGTCCCTTCCCACCCTCTTAACTTCGGAACGACTGCTGCTATATTCATAAAAGTGGTGTCTAGGTATTATAGTAAAGTAGCCATGCGCTACTGAATGTAACCACCTACCGCGCCACCTGGTGGAAAACTGCGGAGTTAGCATTCCTATATCGAAAACGGAACGAGATAGGGAAAAAAGTGATTTATAAAGTTGTAGAAAATCATCGATTTAGTACGAAAAGATACCTTGTGGACATTAATGCAAAGAATAGAACGGTTAAAACGCGCCTTTGTTTTTTCGTGATTTCCTACACTGTGACGTCACGAAACTTGAACGAAAGGAGAAATGATTATCTTTCGGGCAAAACACGACACCGCAATGTGCACAGTGGTATATCGCTTTTGATCCCCAATCAAAAGGACCGCGGTTCAAACCTCGAGTCTTTCATCCTTGTACTGATTGTCTTTATAAACAGAGTATACAATACGTAGATCGTGTAAAATAGTGTCGCATCAATTCAACGCAACTTGCGCTTGGTGTTAAAAATTTTTGCAGTATGGAAGTACGTAAGAAACGTCACGCCTGCTCACCCGAGACAGCTATAAAAGAGACATCTACTTGGGGTTGTAGTATTTTGATGCTCGTGGTCATGGCTGAGTATTCCAAAGCTGAGATCTCCAGTGAAGCAGTACCTCGTCAAGGAATTCGGGGACCAAATAATTGGGTATGGCGGTTTCAAAGAGTGGCCTCCGCGTTCGCCTGATCTGACTTCACTGGACTTTTTCCTGTGGGGATACCTGAAACAGCAGGTGTATGTGACCCCTCCACAAACATTGCAGGACTTTAAACGACGCATTACGGACGCTTGTGCCAACGTGTCACGCTCTATGCTCCGATGTGTGCAACATGAGATTCAAACGAGGATCCAAATGTGCATTGCAGCTGACGGAGAGAAGTTTGAACATCTCAAATGAAGATATATTGTTAAAATTAGTTGTTTTTTTTCTTTCACAGATCCTTTTTTCATGTGACAGTGTACGAAATCACGAAAACACAAATGCGCGTTTTAACCGTTGTAGTCTTCTCATTAATGTCCACAAGGTATCTTTTCGTACTAAATCGATGATTTTCCACAACTTTGTAAGTTACTTTTTTTCCCTATCTCGTTCCGTTTTCGAGATAGGAATGCTAACTCCGCAGTTTTCCAACAGGTGGCGCGGTAGGTGGTTTCATTCAGTACGCATGGTTACTTTACTATACCTAGACATAACTTTAAAGAATATAGCAGCAGCCGTTCCGAAGTTAAGAGGGTGGGAAGGGACTTTAGTGGGCATACTGTATATATATATATATACACTGCTGGGCACTGTAAATGCAACACCCTGAAGGAAACATGCAATTAACATGAAATTTACAACATGCATTAGCGGAGGTGAGATATGCAAATGATTAGAATTTCAGCGCAGACGCACATCACGCGCGCATGTGGCGCCACTTCAAAGCGATATTTAAGGCTTGGAGATTTCGACGATTTCAAGTTCGGCAATTGTGTGTGTAACGCATCATCCAGTGTCTGCGCGTACCATTCGACGCCGTTTACAGCAGAGTGGTCTGTCCGCAAGACGTCTATTGATCTGTCTACCCTTGACGCAGAACCACAGACGTCTCCGCCGCCAATGGTGCGATGACAGAAGGATGTGGGCGGCAGAATGGAATGAAATTGTCTTTACTGACGAGTCACGCTTCTGTCTGTAACACCACGATGGTCGCATTCGAGTCTGGAGACACCGTGAAGAGAGGATGCTGAACAGCTGCGTTATGCACCGCCACACTGGTCCTGCACCGGGTATTATGGTATGGGGCGGTATTGGATATCACTCTCGCACACCTCTAGTACGCATTGCCGGTACTTTAAACAGCCAGCGCTACATCTCCGAGGTGTTGGAGCCAGTTGTCCTTCCTTACCTTCAGGGCTTGCCCACAGCCATATTTCAACAGGATAATGCGCGACCACACGTGGCACGCATTGTCCAACGGTTCTTCGTCAATCGCCAGATTGAATTGCTTCCCTGGCCGCCTCGCTCTCCGGATCTTTCGCCGATAGAAAACATGTGGTCAATGGTTGCTCTACGATTGACCCAGATTCCATCCCCAGCTGCCACAGCAGATCAACTTTGGCAACGTGTGGAAGCTGCTTGGTCTGCTGTACCCCAAGAACTCATCCAAAGTCTCTTTGAATTAATGCCTAGGCGTGTGGCAGCGGTGATCTCCAACAATGGCGGCTACTCTGGCTACTGATTTTGGCAGGAACCACACTTCACAGAAGTCTATAAATTTAATCATTTGATACTTGGTCAACATGTTATCTACAAAATAAATTTTGTTGTGATATCTTTTGTCTTTCTTGGTGTTGCAATTTGGGTGGCCAGCAGTGTATGTATATATAGTAAAACCTCGTGTATCTGGACTAACTGGGACCATAGGCAATTCGTATAATCCTGTTAATATGGGTAATACGCAAAACAAAATACTTAACTAAGCAGACTTGCCTTTTTACGATAAAAAAACTATGTTTTGTAGCAAAATTGCATAGTATTGCTCACAAGACATTAAAAAATATAAAAATAACTTTTCGCATCATTTCTTAACAAAGAATTGGTAAGTTTAGTAAAGTTTTCTTAATAAAAAGTATTTTATTACCATAATTTATTGTACAATCTATGTAGGAACCGTATATTGAATCAACCAAAAAGGCGAATATTTGGCATGCTTGTAGTTAAGTTCTTGCTATCATAGTTCAAATTTATCATATAATGTGAACATTAAATAAAGATAATGTCTACAAATATGATCTGGATTATCCGGAGATCCGGATCAACGAGGGACGGATAAACGATATTTTACTATATATATACATATATAATGCAATATTAATTTTATTTGAATGTTACCTTTGAACCAAAATACGCATCTCAATTTTAAGTCGATATTTTTATGTAAAAAAGTGCATCTTATGGTTCGAAAAATACGGTATATATATATAAGTTATTTAAACCGGGTTAAAGAAGTTTTATTCTAGTTTCATAAGAGAGAAAATTACTTTTTTAAAACTGCACAAATAAAAGAATATTAACTCCCGATTATCTGACCTCAATAATTCCTGGGTGTACACGGAAAACCGGAAATGTAAACAATTCAAAAATGGCTCTATAGAGTGCACAGTATCAATGACACAGAGGTTTAAAAAAATAATAAATTACATAAGTTTATTTAAACAGGAATAATTAAATAAGAATAAAAAATGCTTAAACTTTCATGTTTCCAACAGGAAAAAAAAAGTGTTATATTCCTTCATTAAAGAGCCGTTTACATTCTATTGCATGATAAGTATCATATTACTAAGCTTAGTCTTTTGTAGTGCACGAGTAATCCGCAAAACGGATGTAATTTGTTTGTGCGCGAAAGAAAACCGATGGGCGTGTTATGTGCGAACCGTGTAACAGCCATTGGATTATCGCGGATTTATAGTAAACGTTTCTAAAAGGAATCATGACGTTACTTCTGTGTTTCCAGTGCATCTTCACGGAATACTTTGTAGCAAATATTTGAAGAAAAAAATATTCGCCTGCTCACATAAGAATATATATATATATATATATACTTCAACGCGATACCAGCGCAATGCTCTCATTGTATTTTGATACTTTTGTTTAAGGTATATTGTTGTTGGAGTGAATGAAAAAAAAAATCGATAAAGGCGTAATGGGCTCGGCTGACTTCCCGAGAAATTGAACTTGTCAGTTTCAGTTCTTAACCGGATGCAGGTATTCAATTCCTCCCCTTAAACAGTGGAATAATATAGGTCATCAACCTGCCAGGGAACGATACGCGTGAGTTTCAGATTCCAAAGAAATAATCTTTTTTTATCATTATTATTTCCCCCTTTCTTTTTTTTCAGTTCGTATATCTGCTCTTTTATGTAAAATCTAATCTAAATACTTTAATAAATAGCTATTAAGATAGCGATAATTGATAGCTGCGTGCATGGGCCATGCATTGAAAGACAAAGGCGACTCGAAATCAAGAGGAAGCTTAACTGATGGGTGTTTAGGATTTTTTCCACGAAGTTTCGTAATTCGAAAATTTTGATGGGGATTTTATCTGTGTGGGCCCTCACAAATTGTTCATTGTGATTTATAATTGCCGAGCGCAGTGCCATTGAGATCCGTTGTCGGACATATTTTTTTGAAAAACCAAATATTTTTTCTTGTTCCCATCATTTTTGATTGCCGGGTAGTTATTTAAAATCACAATACTTCACCTGATCACTGAAATACATCTATTGTTTTATTTTTATGGAAAATGTTGGTAATTAAGATTGCTTTTAAAAACTATTTAACACTATTCTACAGAGGCTGTTCGCACATTTTTTAGACAATTTTGGTAAGCGGTAATAAAAAATCGTTTGCTGCAAAAAAAATAATTGCAATTGTACTATGTTTTTAAAAGTCAAAATTATCCTCTGCGGCTTGAAAGTGTTGTTTTTATTCAAAATAGAGTTTTTAACAAAGCAGTGGTTCGAAGGCTACATTTATGCTCTTTCCGAAGAGAAATATGCGCATACTCCTTTATCCAAAAACGATGTGAGAGTCATGGTTTTGTGATATCTAAAGCGTCGATAGGTAATATCGTCAACAAGAAAGGAAAAAAAACGTCAAATTGGAGCCTCAAGTGGGACAAAAATTCCAAACAAGTATCCAAGGAAAAAACGGACATCTTCGACTATTGCAAAGGTACGTTGTTTAATGTTAAAAGAAAATCCCCCTTGTCAAAGGACAGTTGCAAAATCATTAAAATGCTCGGTGTCCACTGTAAACAAAATGATAAACGATGATTTAAATCTTAAGAAAGCAAAAAAACGCCATGTGCATCGTCTTCTTCCAAATCATATCGCTGAACGCAGGACACGCTGAAGAATTCTATACGAGAAACACTTATCCAAAGAAAAATGGAAAACAATTGTCACAATAGATGAATCATGGGTGTATTTAAATGATTGCAACAAAAAAAGAGCCATTTATTATCATAAAAGGGGAGAAAAAAATTTAAGTACATGGTTCAAAGAATCGAAAGAAAGTTTTTCTAAGAGATTCATGATTGTTGCTGGTTTTTCTTATAATGGCAAGTTAAAAATAAAGAGAGTGGGAAAAAATGTCAAGATTAACTCCAAATACTATCAGGAACATATTTTATCGCCAATTTTTCTGAATGAAATACCATCGCTTTACCCACACTGCCATCAATCTGTGAGACTCCATCAGGACAAAGCTAGCAGTCACACATCAAAATCCACTGTAAATTTCCTAAAAGAAATGGAACAAAAAACTGGTATCAAGGCCATACCCTTCACTGATATCCCTACTAAATCTCCCGATGTATCACCTATGGATTTTTGTGCTTTCGGACTTTTAAAATCTGCATTATCCAAACGTCGTCCCAAAACCCTTACAGGACTCTGGAAAGCTGTTCAGGAGGAATGGGATAGAATACCTCTTCTGACACTTCAAAAGGCATTATTATCCTGGAAATTGCGACGTCGAAAGATAGTTCAGAATAAGGGATGTCAAATAGAATATTTAAAACACAAGAATTTTATGTAATTTAGTTTTGTGAATACAAAATACATCGTCTAAAAAATGTGTGAACAGCCTCTGTAATATTATGGGATTTAATTAATAAAAAAAAACTTTTGTCATATGTAAATATTTTCTCTATGCTGGTTAACATACTTACATGATTGAATTAGCAGCAAATTTTTCTATACAACATTTTCCAAATTGACTAATGCTAAGTGAATTGTTACTCATTTTGTAGACTAAGAACTGTGGGGTAGAAATTTACTCGTTAACCTTTAGCTTACGGGGCCCATGTTTTCTGATTCCCTCTCTAGAACGGGAAATTCCATACCCCCTTTGTAAGAACGGCCATTAAGTTATATATATATATATATCTGTATATATATATATATATATATATATATATATATATATATGTGTGTATATATATATATATATATATATATATATATATATATATATATCTATATGTATATATATATATATATATATATATATATATATATATATATATATATATATATATATATATATATATATATATATATATATATATATATATATTTATTTATTTATTTATTTATTTATATAATTATTCTTGGGCTCGAATTCTTGGGATACATGCTATCCTACCCCTAAGGAAAAGGTTAATATTTTATACTAGTCGATCCCTGAAAATTAAGATTTTGGTACATATTTTATCGATATTGTCTTATCGACGTAAAGAATGTATAAATATTCATCACCAGGGAACATTGTCCGGTATGATTCATGAGATCCATTATTGTAACAAGATGGGTGATGTATGCATTTTCCACGTATTTTTCTCATGTAGTGAATAAGGCACTTTATCAGTAGATAAGTTCTCTATGGAAAACAACACAAACTTTTCGCACACCATATCGTTTTGATAGTGCCTGTGCTTAGTCGAGGTTGAAGCCTTTAATGTTTACTGTAATTCTTATTTGTCTCAGTAGCGTACTAAGACCAGTCTTGTTGGAACACTGACCGCTTTATATCTGGGTCGTAGCGTCAGTGTTATAATTATAGTTAAGGAAACTAATATGAACTTGAAACTTCACTTAACTACTGTCGAAAAAATATTCGGTACCAGACTAACTGGTAAATAATCACAAAAAATTAGTGAATTTCAGTATCTAAACTATAGAAGTATTTTGAAAGGGCAATTTAATATTGCATTCAATAATATGTTCAAAATGTTGTTATTCAGTTCCTAAAATATCAAAGTATTTTTAAAGGTAACCGATTTTTAAAATAAGAATCATGAAAGGATACTTTTAAAATAATAAGTGATTTGAAATTAGAATCTAAAATTTAGTGCTGAGAAAAAATTAATCACTTTTAAATTTTCAAGAATTAATCTCAATGGTAATTTGAAAATTCCATCTAGACAGACTAGATTATGACTCTTTCTAAAGTTAACTTGATTGCTCTTCAATACTGATTTTATAAATATAAATTTCTAAAAGAATCCTTTGAACACATACATTTTTTGGATATGTCTTCTAGACGATGGTAATAAACAAATAAATAAATTAATTAATATAAATAAAAATACTTTATGTGCGAAAGTATTTAAACAATTCTTGCAATTATCAAATAGTATTCAATCACTACTACGATATATTAGAGACGACTGATGAGTGAAAATACAGTCGAACCTCCATATATCGAACTTCCCCATATCGAAATTTTCTATATATCGAACTCTTAGGAAATCTCCATGTTCATTACACAGAAAAACTGTTTCTGTATATCGAAAATATCTCTATATATTGAAATTTTTTTCAAGACATATTGGGAGTTTTTATTCCACATTAGACCGTCTATCTCACGAAAAATGCAATGTCAAAAAGAACATCCCTTAGTGTTGTGGGTAAAGTTGAATTTCTGAAGAATGTAGATAGTGGAATGCACAATAGAGACATTTCTGCTAAATTTGGTATTCCCGCAAGCACAGTGTCGACTATTATAAAAAAAAAAACCAAATGCCGTAATGAAATCACATGAAAGTATTGTACCTAACAGAAAACATTCAAAAACATGCAGTTAGGATACAGTGGACGAGGCCGTTTTGAAAAGTATAAAGAGCGTTCGAGACCAAAACTTGCCGATCTCTGGTCCTATCATAAAAGAGAAGGCATTGGAGTATGCTAAACATTTTGGAAATAATCAATTTCAAGCAAGTTCTGGGTGGCTGGACAAATTTAAGAAAAGGCATGGAATCAAGGAAAAGGTTATTTCTGGAGAAAGTTGAAGTGTATCTGAAGCAGTCTGTGATGACTGGAGAAGCAATGACTTGAAAAAAATTCTAAAAGATTATCAGCCCGATGATATTTTTAATGCTGATGAAATGGGACACTTTTATAAGTGTTTACTCAACAGAACTCTAACTTTGAAAGACGATAATTGTCCTGAAGGCAAGAACAGTAAGAATAGAATAACTGTACTGGTAGGCGCTAACATGAGTGGCAAAGAAAAACTTCGATTATTGGTAGTAGGTAAAAGTAAGAACCCTGGAGTATTCAAAAATGTAAGGTCTTTAGAGGTTGACTATTGTTCTAATAGAAAGTCATGGATGACAAGTGAAATGTTTGAAGCGTAGATTTTGAAATTGGGTAGAAAAATGAGTGATCAAAATAAAAAAGTTGCTTTGCTTGTAGACAATTGCCCGGCCCATATAATGTTTAAAAGAATTATGATAAAACTAAGATCAGTTCTATATATTGAAATTTCTATAAATCGAATTTTTTTCTGGCAATTTACTACTTCGATATATAGAGGTCCGACTGTATTTCCTGTAAAAATCTTATATATATATATATATATATATATATATATATATATATATATATATATATTAACATAGTATTACGTTCCTCCATAATTGTCCTGCGGAAAGGAAAATTTCAGACGCTAAAACTGTCCATCAATCCGTCCTCGCGAGTTATAATTTTGGCAGCGCGACAAACCCGGTCTATCACTTGGACAAGTTAAACAGAAAAGCACCATGATGCGTCAAAATTTTGGCATACATACATACATATATACATATATATTGATACATATATACATACAAAAGAGTTCAGCAACGATAAGTAATCCTACGTTAATAACCCGCGGTAGTTCCGTTAGAAGAGACTATCTGAATTTCTCTTTTTTTTGGCATATGTACGTACATGTTGATATTGATTTTTTCTCACAAGTACTAATTCCTGTCCAAAATTAAATTATCTCTCTTCTAATTTATATGTTTATTTATAAATCCTTATTAAAATCAAGCCTGATATTTAAAAATTCCCGCCAGCAACTGTAGTTTCCTGAATTAAATAATCAAAAATAAAAATCATCTATTTTGTGTCTTCTTAAGGAAACTAGAAAAATATCGTACTATCCACAGATATAAAATTTTCCTTTCAGTTATTCGTCATATCACGAAACATCCAAAACTTCATTTAAAAACGTAAAACATGCTCCTGATATCAGCGTTCTAGAATGGTGTAACAATCATCATAAATAAAGACAATTTTCTTACGTTATTCTAATCTAATTTAGAATGAAAGTTTTTCGTCATATCTACAGGTATCCAAAACTTCACTTAAAGACTTAAAACAGGATTCCGTTTGACTTCCCTGAAGTGGCATAACAATCATCGCAAATAAAAACGACTTACAATATTCTGATCAAATTTAGACTAAAAGTTCTTCATCGTATGAACAAATATTCAAAACTTCATTTGAAAACTTAAAAAAGGATCCGGATATGAATGTCCTGAAGTGGCGTAATAATCATCGTAAATAAAATCGACTTACTTACAGTAAATATTTTGATCAAATTTAAAATAAAAGTTCTTCATCGTATCCCCAAATATCTAAAATTTCATTTAAAAACAACTTAAGACAGGATCCAGATATGAATGTCCTGAAGTGGCATAACAATCATCGTAAATAAAAACGACTTACTTACAATATTCTGATCAAATTTAGAATAAAAGTTCTTCATCGGATCCCTAAATATCCAAAACTTCATTTAAAAATCTTACAATATTGCGTGTTAACGATATTGTAGATATAACTGATAACTTTGTTGCTTGTAAAATATTGACTGATTCATATCTTAATTGATATTTTGACTGATATACATCAGAATTTCTTCCTCAAGAACTAATTACGTACAAAATAAAATTATAAAGCTTTCAAATTAT
>OU015496.1:74868143-74903143 GCA_907164885.2 Dolomedes plantarius
ATTTATAAAGATTTTAAGTTAAAAAAAGATGTTTAAACCTAAAGTTCATCTGCTTTTGCCAAACCTTATTGCTGAAAGAAAACTAAATTGTAGAAAATTATATGAAAAACACCTAGGTGCTGAAAAATGGAAATTCGTGGTAACACTAGATGAGGCAAAGGTGAATTTAAGTGACTGTAATGAAAAAAAGATCAATTTTCTATTGCTAAACTGACGGGAATGATCGTACAAAATTGCTTTGCCAGTGTACAGAAAACTTCCCAAAAGTGATGATTCATGATAATTGCAGGATTTTGTTACAACAGCAAATTAAAAATCAAAAAAGTCTCAAGTAAAGCCAAAATTAATTCACTCTACTATCAGCAGAATATTTTAGAACCAATTTTCGAAGAATAAATTCCAGTCTTATATGAAAAGGATATTGATAAAGTTGAACTTCATATGGCCAACGCTTTTAGTCACACGTCGAAATCAACTGCCTCTTATTTAGCAAAGAAAGAATCAGAATCAGGTAAAAAATGTATCCCATTTAATGAAATACTTGTAAAATGACCTGACACTTCTACAACGGATTTTTGAGCTTTCGGTTTATTAAAATGAGCCTCAAGAAAACGACATCCAAGAACACTGAACAGACTTTGGAAAACGGTCCAAGAGGAATGGGGTAAAACTGACATGACAGTACGAAGAAAAAGTTTACTTTCATGGAAAATTCGAGCTAGAGCTATTATCAAGAACCAAGGCTATATAATTGAAGCAAATCGCCGCAAAAAATACGGCATTTATATATAAAACTTAACTATAAAAATCGTCTCCAGAAAGTGCGAACGACCTTCAGTATATATATATATATATATATATATATATATATATATATATATATATATATATATATATATATATATATATATATATATATATATATATATATATATATACTGTCACGGTTAAAGAGTGACATTGTATGAAATAAAAGAATAATGAACAAATCTTTAAAAGATGACGGAAGATGAATCGAACAGGGGAGAAAGAATAGACCATAAAAGAAGTTAAGACAGGATATTGATGAATACACGAGATGAATTGGCGATGGATTTAGCTAGATCCTAAAGAAGTAAGACGTGGAAAGGCAATTATGGTATGAAAAGAGACGCCGCAAGGTGAAGTCCAGGTGGAGGAGCAATTATGGCACAGAAAAGAGATTGCAGATGGGGAAACGTTTGAGAAGAGATGAGCATGAAAGACGAGGAGAATATATGACTTAGTAGAGATAATAAGAAGTATTAAGCAGATGTCAGCGGAAAAAATCAAATGTAGTCCAGAGAAAAGTAGTGATAATGAGATGATGAGACACGCCTTCAGCAGGGCGGGATAGAAGCTTCCAGAAGAAATAATGGTCCATTTGAAAGAAAATAGGAGGAGTTAGTTACGGAAGGAAAGGATATAAAAAGAAGCAAGATAAAGATTAGGTAGGAGAATTTTTTTGGCTAGAAAAGATGAACTGAGAATCCAGCTAGTACGAGATCTACGAGACCTGATGATAGCCCTGCTCAGATGAATGATAGATTGATCGTGGAAGGAGGCGAGTCCCGACAGCTAACCGTACGCCATAGAATGAGAAGCATCTCCCAAGGGACCTAATGAATGCCGGCCCAGCAGCAACCCGCTGACCACCCAGCCTGAACCCTAGCCGATTGATGTACGACGTGATTCAAGACGCGTACCGCTATTTACAAATGAAAACGTCAGTGAAGATACGTGTGGCAGTTCATCATTAATCCCACAATTCAGTGTTTGCCTGATTACCTCTCATCCATAGTTAATTAAATGATACCAGAGTTAAATGAATAAGTCGAATTGTAAAAATATGTATTTAGTATAATGCCTTATTGATAAAAGCATTGCTGATGAATAAGTTACCCATATTTAATTGAGGAAAATGAAATTCAATGCATATTTAAAAGTATAAGGACTGAATAAGGTATTTAATATAGTAAATGTGATGTGTATTGAAATCAATTAGTTATGTGTTTTGCTTTAATAAATCTATCCATTATAAGTTCAATCAGATGATTATATTATTTTAAAACACAACGCAATAAAAAAATATGAGATTAATTGGTCAAGCAATTAGGAAGTATTTGAATGATTTCTATATTGGCAACGCACCCAAAATTAACTACCTTGACCATAACCATTTTACGAACACGAGTAAACAATTATAGTTATTGCGGTATCTTCCCCAATAATTCAAACCAGAATATATATATATAAAACCGTATTTTAACATACGCTTAACATAACTTAACTCTGTATATATGAAATTTATACGCAAAAATGCCTGATAATTTTATTTGTTGTATGTCGTTTAAACAAGAATAGTAAACGGAAATATATTGAAAAATACCCGAAGCCAATAATATTACTTTTTTCTTCTCCGCAGTATTATATCGCAATTCCAGTTCCATTTACCCCAGTAAAATTCCTCCGTTATCTAATATTTTAATTTCGCTTAATTTGATAATTTGAATTTCAACCGTCGTCTCTTGTGTCTCTCTGGCAAGTTTTCGAGACGCAAGAAAATTATCCGGCTTGCGAAAAATTGCCGCCTTCAGCTATTCTAATTATGGCCAAAGGAGGCTTGTTAAACCTTCAGACTGGCTGTGCGCCTTGCATAATAAAAGCTGAAGAAAATGGAAGATCGGATAAGGGGTTTAAGCGCCGTATTTCGGGCTGCATGTTTCCTTAGGCACCAATTAGAATTTTAAAGGATATATCTGTGCCTAACAAAGATGCTTATTAACTATTTAAGTTGTCGCTGTGCTTCAGTAGCAACATTTTAATGGTAGATTATTTCGACTCATAGCTGTACATTAAAGTAAATACGTATATACGGTGAAACTGCTTGGATATATGTCACATATTTTGTTATTTACGTGGGCGTACTGAAATAATTTAAGCTGAAGAAATAATCTAAGTGATATATATATATAAAAGCTGAATACCCGTGCTTCGCGACGGGAATACTTTTTACAGACAAAATAATCTAGAAAAAATATTAAAATTAAATCTAATAGAACATACTAAATAATAAGTACAGTTTGATGAACATTGATTTCACTGTATTTAAATATTTTTTTTGACAATTTGTTTTGTTGTTATGCACGTGATGAAAAATTAAAGTATCGCAAAAAATAGAAGTCACGTGATCGGTATTTAATAAATTAAATTCTAAAAATTAATCTTTAAAAATTCACCAAAATCAGAAAATGGAGGTGAAGATTCGAAATAGATTTCATTTGAAAGGAATTTTTATGATCTTTCCCGTGATATAAATTTTATAACCCTCAGATAATTCTTTTAAATACAAACTTAAAAAAAGTTACAAAAGAAGTTTAAAAATTTAACTAAAAAAATTTAAGAAGAATTTTTCAAAAATCTTTCTGGTGCACCCCTACACTATATGGAGAATAGCCATGCAAAATTTCATCCCTTTAGGTTCAGAGGCATGGTATGTGCGTTATCTGTTAATCAGTTAGTCACGGAACTATTATATATATATATATGTGTGTGTGTGTGTGTGTGGTAACCAATGTACCACGAGGCAAATGAAGAAACAAACGCAGACAATGAAATAAAATCCTAGACACTAGGCTTAAAGCAAAACAACAACTATATTCAAAATAAAACTTTGCACAGCCCGCTCCGAAGCGGGCGATAAGAGCGAGATCCCGAGACGACTTGCCACACCAATGGCGAAGTTCGTTCTCCCCCATTCAATGACCTTTCTCTCCCTCGATCTCCTGCAGCCAGGGGGTGAGGAGGGGGTCGATCTGGCCCTATGCGTATGACTCGTGCGTAGGTTATCAGGGTCCGAGTCTACATATATATATATATATATATATATATATATATATATAGCATGTGTGCGTAAGTAAGAGGCAAGATGATTCTTGTTCGGCTGAAGATGGAGTGTCCACCCCTTTTACTTCTTTATCAGCACCCTTTACCCACTGACTACTTTCTTTGAGCCTAATGCATATTTTGAAGCTAATATTCAATTTTTATTTTATTAGACACATACTTTTTAATCAAAATGGAAACCAATATATATTTATTTCCAAATTTTTGTAATTTTTTTCAATATTATGCTCACTTAATACGAGTATATTTTCTAATGGTGTCGTGGAGACACGACATGTGTTCAGAAAAAGGGGCGATAGAGAATGTAATTCAGAGAATCAGACAAAAGAGATGCCTTGAACAGCAGGATAATGTACTGCGTATGCGAATCGAAAGGAGAGATGAGAAGTTGAGAAGGGGCAATTGAAATGAGAAAACGGTCAACAGCTGCGTTTAACGAAGGGCCCAGCTGGTGATAATGAGCTAAGGGAAATCTGAAAATGGAGTCAGAGTTAGGAGAAGAAAAGGGGTGAGGCAGTTTACGATGTTGACCGGCGTTAAAACACCACAGGAGGCCGGAGAAGAGCATGAGAAGTTAAAAATGTAAGAAACCCCAGACAGATGCAAGGGCGGACGCCCCCTTCAATATTGATTGGAGAAAATATGAATATAAAATGGGTGGTCGGCCAATGAAGGGGCCCGGATCGACCTATAGGACAGAAGGTGGCCACTAATGAAGGCCTGAATAAATAATGAGAGAAGTTGATCTCGGTAGAAAAAGTTTTTAGAGAGACCAGAATGATTTGAGATTTCTCACGAGGAACACATAAGCCCCTGTAGACGGCGAAGGAAGAGAGAAGGAGATGACGGGCTGCTAACTTAATGCAGGATAGACAAGCCAAGTCTTCGGTACCCGAAAAGCAAACCGCTATCAATTAGATGCAGAGCCCAGTACCGGAGAGGCCGACCGACTAACCTGTCATTTAGCAAGAGAGGAACAGCCGTTCCCCTGGACCAACGCGTCCCCGAAGCAAATGCGTGTATGCGGAGACGAGCATCCTGAGTCCGCCGCCGGCCGATGATTGCAGCCGTTCCCCTCGACCAAAAAGCCCGAGGACCCGAAAAGTCCGCTGACCCCCCAGCCAGGCTTATGATGAGGAACGGACCTTCGGATTGACCAACGCTCCCCCGAAGCGAGTGTGTTCTCGGAGACCTGCACCCTGAGTCCGCCGCAGCAGATAGTGACATTCGTTCACCTGGACCCGAAAGCCCGATAACCGGAAAAGTCCTATGACCCCCCCCAGCAAGGCTTGTGATGTCGGTGTGTCGTCAGATAAGGTAGGAGAGTATTTTGACTTATCCTAACAATGCCCAATACCTACTAGAGAGCGCAGTTAATTAGCTAGGGCAGATTAAGGTGAAATGTTTACATTTATGCATAGAATATCTATCATAAAATAGTGATTGTGTATGTCCGTATTAATTGGATTAGTATCTTGCAATAATTTTGTAATGTGTTTATGTGTATCGATTAAGAGGGTAGGATAATCAAACAATGTTAAGGAATAGATAAAGAATATGAGTATTTGGTATTGATGAGAGTGAAGATTAGATGAATAAAAATAATTAATGTTTTGATACGATATAGGAAGAAGGATGATTTGAAATGCATATATATATATATTGTGTTAATCACATAGAAAATTCGGAAATCTGCAATGAATAGTATTGTTTGTATACGTATTATGATTGATTTAATAAATTGATTTGTATCTATACATATGAGCATCACTCTGTAATTACTCATACTACCACTAATACTAACTATTAATATAATTACGGTGACAAATGGCATAATAAACCAGGCATTTTTTGAGGCATTAAAAACACCTTGTTGATTCAACTTCAAATCACACTGCAGTGTGTTTGAATGTCTTATTATCAGAAAACCCCACAACAAATCAATCTGCTTAATAAACACCAGAAAAAAACCTGAAAATTGCATCCACGTACGTTATTATACGCACCATTTCATTTTATGTTACTTAATAAATTATATGACCCTGTTATAAAAGAAACTTTTCATTACGCTGCTGAATAAGTTTGAAGAAACCATACTTTAAATAAGGATTCTTCACGGAATTACGGCTCAGGAATTTTATGATTAATCTGCATCCCAGTTTTGCTAGAAACCCCTTTCGCTCGTTATTTCTGCCTTCCACTTTATGTCATAACACTTTCTGCCGCCAGATCAGAATTAGTTTCAAGAATCTTATTAATAGATTTTATTTCTCACAGTGAATGGCATTACTTTACCTCGGTGTATTTGATGAAAATTGTTTTACATTGTAAATATTAACAGCACTGCATTTTAGGTTTGACAAAAAGGGGATTCCTATTGCAAAATGCGATACCCATTCCAAAATAGCATTACAAAATTACAATTTGCCATAATGCATGCACACATATTTAAATTGCAATCATTTGAGGAATATGTAAGAATATAAACAGGGAATATTTCAGTGAGAAATATATCTTCGGATTCAGACATTTGAATCTAAATTTTTGTAGATTCACTACATGGTTAGATTTATCTTAAATAGAATTACTAAATATAAAGGTGAAGATTGAAAGGGCCCATTTCGGATGAAGGGTAGAAAGCTTTGAGCAAATAAAACAAAATGATTTTTTTTGTACTTACCTTAAGGTCTACAATTTTCAATGAGTTTAAAGAGGAATAAATCAGCAAAACGTTTTCGATAAATGAGACGAGTCCTCTTTGCTATTTACATATTTATTAGTTGCACAATTTCCAGTATTATGAGGGCTGGTGCCTTCAACGCAATACAGCATACATGGTTCAGTAATAAAGCTAGCACTTAGGTAAAAATCTACACTTTTATACACAAACAACAACCTGGCGAAATGGAAATTAAATTTCCATACAGCTTTTCTCTGAACAGCAGTGAAACAGTCGAAGTGCAGCGAAAGCGCTATCTGTTGGCCACATTCCGCTCCAGCGTCAAAATATTTGTCAACATTGGTATAATGTTGTACAGAGTTTAATATCCACCTGGAACATTTAAAAAGAAAGCCACATTTATATACCCTTCCCTTCTTGGGTTTCTTTCTCACTCAGTTATTTTATATTTACATTTTAAGTTCTATATTTCGTAAACTAGTTAGATTTAAGATACTTTTTAACTTCGAGTAAACGTCTAGGGAACATGTTTTGGATCATTTCAAGTGAATTCAAAACTGCAAACGAATTAGTAACGAATTTAGATAAAAAAAAGTAGGTAACTATTGTACGCAATTTGATAAATGAAGTTGAATCTTAAAATTTCTTCTTGTAATCAATCTGCGCACGAGTTGAGAGACAATCCAGTACAGTCTTTTGTCCAAAATGGGGGATTTTCTGGTTTTTTCGATGACTTTCAAACCCATCTCTATAAATTGGCAGAATGGAATTTTATCTAACTATCAGATATTTTCAATTTTAACGTAGGATTGTTTATGTTCCCCCATAACGGTCCTCCGGAAAACAAAATTTCAGACTCTAAAACTATCCGTCATCGTGAGTTATAAATTTGGCAGCGCGCCAAACCCAGTCTGTATCGCTTGAGAAAGCAGTAAACATTTAAACAGAAAAGTACCAAAATGCGTCAAAATTTTGACATATATATATATATATATATATATATATATATATATATATATATATATATGTGTGTGTGTGTGTGTGTGTGTGTGTGTGTGTGTGTTTGTTTGTTTATGATAATAACGGCCCACCATTATATATCTAATGAGTATTTAAAACTATCCTTGTTTCCTTTCAATAAAGAACAATCCCTTTCTTCTAATAGCGACCTAGGAATTAACGAACTAACCATCCATATTACCCCTTAGTGCATGCGTGTTAAAGATATTTGTAAACATGAATCGGCCCCCCCTGTTGTTTTCCATATTACCCCTTAGTGCACGCGCGTTAAAGATATTTAAAACATGAATCGGTACCACGTGTAGTTTTCGCCACGGTGCGCGTTTCGGAACATTTTGCGACCCTAATGTAATCAAGTCAGATGCCCAATTCTAGCCAATAAAAAGGTTTCCCGCGGTCAGCACCCCTACATTTTATAACCTTCTGCAAAAGTTTTCGGCGTACACTTAACTGTTTGTCTATGTCTTGTACTGGTCTGTTTTCGCTCTGCTCCACTACTATCCGATATAATGATGTAAAATCTGCCTTCTGAATGCACCCCGGCAGGGACCGGTGGCGTTGCTATTATGTGTGTCCAGTTGTCAAGGTACCTGTGTTTTGCTAAATAATATTTGTCTACATTATAATCCGGAATAAAATCGTATGCGTCCCATCTCTGTTCTCTGCGTCCCTTCAATGCGTCGAATCTCTGTGGGTTGTTCCTCACCTATGTGTGGATTGCACTATGTCTGACCTAGTGTTCTTCAAGTCTCTTCTCGCCCTTCTGCCGCGACAACAAAAGTGTTGAATCGCGCACGCGAATCTTGGGTGTATCATCTCCTCCAGTATGTGATGTACAGAGCATTACATATATATATATATATATATATATATATATATATATATATATATATATATATATATATATATATATATATATATATATATATATAAATCAATTCAATCCACGCATAATTTAGTTTTCCAAGCAATCACCTCAACTCGTGACACGTGACCGTTCAATCCAATTACTAATCCCCTTCTGCCGAAATTCTATTGTTCCCCAAGGCGTCTAAACTTATCGCGCATGCTCATTGACAACTGCCGCATGTCCAAGAAGCATCTTTTGCTGACTTTACAAATAATTTTTTGTGCGAAACCTAGTCTAAAATCCAAAACAACTCCCCAAGGAAAATTTTGTAATGAATGCCTGTGATTCTCTTTCTTGATTCTCCCCAAGGCCATCCCACTCTATTAATAACTCCTATAGTCTATGCATTCGTAGACGCGTGTAATGTGATTGACTCTGAAATATAATGCACTTTAATGTTAGAAATTAATTATTTCGAAGCCTCCTGTATATTCTCAATTAATCCCTCATATATATATATATATATATATATATATATATATATATATATATATATATATATATATATATATATATATATATATATATATATATATATACATACGAAAGAGGTAAGCGACGATAAGTAATCCTACTTTAATAACCATTGTTTGCGACGCACTACTGAAGCAGTTTTCTAAAGTTTTCCATCACTATATTGGTCATCTCTGGGTAAATGATGGCAACTTCCTCACGGATAGCGCACTCAGAGACTCGTTGCACATTTTCAGATGGCCTGATGTTCTAAGGACGACCACTTAGTTTCCTTGGTAATACAGGCCCACGTGCTCTCACGTTTAATACCCCTCTTACGACTGTTTTTCGATCCGGAACAACATCAGTTGTCTAGATCCCGAATCGCGTCCTAAATGCCATCTGTATAATATGTTACACAATCGTTGTTTTTAAAAGAACGCTACGATAACGAAACCACGATATTCGTCGGACCAACACATGCTGTCTACTGAAACTAGAAAATCCCCTTGAACTGTTGCCACCCCTCCCTTACAAGTTACGTCTAGAAATATTTCCATTCTGCCGCACCCTATATGAGAAGATTACTGCCTCACGTAGGCTTTAACGTTCTCCGAGCAGTAAAGCAGTAAACAAAATGAACATATGCGTTCGAAAAGACGGGTCTTCTCGCAAATAGTGAATATTACAGTGAAATTCATTTATCTCGACAATTATTATAAGAATTATAAAAATAAACCGAAAAAAAACGAATCTGAACTAAAATTGGATGATATATATATATATATATATATATATATATATATATATATATATATATATATATATATATTATTACCATTAGTAATGAGAGAAATATTTTCAACAATGGACATGACAAAGTAATACTGTAGTTGAATTATTCTGAACTCATTCTGTTTGTGGAAGACGTTTTTGTTGGCCTCGGAAAAAATATTTTTCAACTTCATGAACTCGCTATTGTCAACGAAGTCATCATTCACCTATCGAATAATCAAAGGGGAAATGTGCATCGCCGAGCTCTAGATTTCTTTGTAAGAAATTACCTGATTACGAGGTCAGCTATTGATCTCTTTCGAAATAAAATGGATGTTAATGTGTGATGATTAGATGGAATGTAAGAGAAATCTCAGTTTAGAAAATGCCTTAATTCATTATCAACTTTGGATTATGTGTCGCTAAAAAGAGGATTGAAATTCATCTGTGATTTACAAAGAATATCGCAAATTATCGTGTGAAAAATAAAATTCCAAATTTTGTAAAAGTTGCTCGAATTTTATATTTTGTAAAAGTAGTTTCTATTATTAAGTTAAAATTAGAAACAGGATAAAAACTAGTTGATCTTTTCTATAAAAGTATTCAGCATTTAATTATTTTTTTGCATTTTTAGTAAGTGTTTTAAAGCATTTATTATTTAAAAAATATCTACGTAAGGAATACTAGAATTGTTCTTCTCAATAATAATAAAGTCTTTATACGTATCCTAAATACCGAACACTAAATATTCCGACTGCCAGTAAACAAGTATATAATTAGAGAAGCTTATTCTATCAGTGGGATCTATATTATGACAAAGATTTAAATTATACTCATGAAACTAATATTCTTATTTATAGTCTTACAATCATATTTTATCAATTATTTATATATAACTTACTGTAGATTAAAAACTCTGTAATTAATGCTTCCGTGTACTAACCCTATTGGATTCGCTCACATCAGTGTTAATCTGCAGAGAAAATTTGTCAACTATTTACAGCTACATAAATGTTGGTAATACAATAAAAGTGGTATTTAATGTTTATATAATGTTTAAGATATATATACCGCTGTTTTTTCTTATACCGCTGTTGGGAAGAGAAATGTGTTCTTACCAAGTTGAAATAAGCATTTGTAATTTTTTTTTACAAGCTGGCCATAGTGAATTTAAGCCAAGCATCCTCTAGTGGTGCTATTTTTTTCTTTAAACATGTGGCAATGTTATGGCGTGACCATGCTAAATGTACTCCATAGCGTAAACACTGACTGCATTAATTTTATATTACTCAATAAATAGTTAGTCGGCACTTAACCTATCATATGAACGTAAATAGAGAGATTTTCCTAATATTTATTTAATATGTTCCATTGAAAAATAATTTTTAAATATTACGTCTGCTGTTTTTTTTCGTCGAACTATCATCTGATAAACAATTTTCCATCACAAGGCATTTCTAAGAGTTAATAGTGTTATTAACCCACTTATTTCCAAAATCTACGCTTTGTTTTATGCAGATCGGCTTTTTAACAAGCCAGATGCCCAGTATTTATTTCAAGGGTCATGAAAACACTTCTAACAGTTGAGCCTTAAATTCTCTCTTTATTTGTTAATCTTTCAAAAAAAAATGTAGATTATGACATTCAAGATTTTTATCTATGACTCTTACCTTATCCCGAAGTATTTCAAATCGCTGAGGATTCCGTGGAAAATGACGTGGAAGAATCGTGGATAAAAAACTAAAAAGTTATTAAATTATTTAATTTTCCATTGTACGAGAAAACAGCAACATTCATGAATTATGTAGAAAATAATTTTTTTGTGTGTTGTTTAAAGCAAGTTTATTCGTCATCTCGCCTCTCATTCCTGACAGAAAATCAATCCGTTTCTTTTGGCCAAAATCATGTGCAAAGTCCGCGTTTGATCGGTTGTTAACACGTACCCCTCTCTCTGTCTCTCTTTATAAATGGCTTTCCTAAAGTTTTTTACATATGTTCTCCGCTCAGCCACTTGTTTAAATGGAGGGTTGTACTTGTCAAGTTTTTTATTATTATTTTAGAGATTTTTTAACGATCATGTTTACAGTTTATTCAGAGATATTTAAGACATTACGTTTTCTCTAACAGTTCCCAGATTTTAAGACCAAAGATCTTGTCTTGAATCCATAGCAAAGTACATGTTTTTTTCCAGTAATCAGTTTAATGATGTTAATCTCATCAAAATTTAAAAAAATTGGAATTTAAAAAAATTGGAATTTAAAATTATTAATATTGGTAATTTTGTTTTTAAAAATATTTATTGTATTATTTGGAATATTTTTTAAGATAAAGAATATGAAAGCAACTATTAGAAAAGACATTATCGAAAGCACGTTTATTTGCTGTATTTTAAAGTCCTTCAGCATATGACAGTTTGGAGGTGTAATAATTTGTTATCAAACATGATGTTTAACGCTTCTCTCTTTGCATATTATTTTCAATCCCAATCGTTAAAGAGGTGTAAATATCTCTTGTTACCTGTCAGCAACAATGCAAAGTAGATTGCCAATCCATGGCTTTCGGACAAATCGATTGACCATTAAATCTCGAGGATCATGTTCCTTTTTAATAAACCTCTCAATATGTTTATCAGTTTTCACATTAGCAGAACCTTTTCAAAGCTGAGATATGTCCCTCTGCGAGATCAGAGAGGGTGGGAGAGGTGCGATCCCCCCCCCCCCCAGATGTCACCCCTGAGGGTACTTGTTCAAAATTGAGGTTCCAACTAGCTAATACGGACTCCGACCCTTGTGGTCCTATATAAACCGATACTGCACACTTCTGCCCGAATCCTATATGGACCTGATCTGGAACTTCCGTCCAGGGGGCATTGGAAACAACAACAACAAAGCTGCGACATATTCATGGATGGGGAAAATAGACAGCTTCTGTGGTCAAAGACTGAAATACCAAAGGTAGAAGTCTGACTCAACTCGATTGCTTGCAGGCCTTAGCTGGGCATAATGGAATGGCCTTCACGCCTAGGGTGACCCTACCAGGAGTTAATTCCCGACGTACTTCACCCATGAACACCCTCTCGCCACTACGAGGCGACCCGCAGGACTTGAGGAGGAGCTTTTTTCCAAAACTTAAACGCAAAAATAAAACCACTTAACTCTCAGGCACTTAGTTGTAACAGGCAAGATAAAACCATTCTTACTCGCTTTTTCAGCGGACATCTTAGATCTTTCACATATTTTGAGAGTTTTTAAGAATATGTTCAGGCTTCCTCTGAACATATTCTTGCTTGCCTAGGGCTTTCCATGCGGGATCTAACTGCCAATCCGTTGATGGTTCTGGATTTCCTTAGGGTGTACAGTGTCATGGACCCGATATAGCCCAACTAGTCTTTGGGGATGTGCAACAACAACAACACAACAAATCTGAGATAAGATCGATTCCATTACCTAAAAAAATATTGAATCGGAATAAAATTTAAAAAGAAAATTTCTAGCACTTTACCCCAGCAATTCCTCTTAAGGAAAAGAAATGTATGCAAAAAATTTTTTTTCATAATTCTTGTTGCATTATGCGAAACCATTAAAAGGAAACCGTTATATTGTTGTTATTATTCATTAAACTTGAAATCATTTTGTAAATAAAGCGTTCACTGAAGTCTCCAGTGCTTTAGGCAATTAATGGTTACAATTAGCCTCAAAGTTTTTCCCCTAACTCTGTTTATTTGTTATTGCTCCATGCCTGCATTTATAATGCGAAATAACAATTTCTCTCATTGAATTAGAGAATAAGTTTCGAGTGCCTTATTAAAGTGAGAATCGAATTACTTCGTGGATCACTTCGTAGAGAGTTCTTTGCGTTCCGCGCTTTTCTACAATATCAGATCAAATCAAATCACGTAAATGTTGCTGATAACGAAATGCTCGAAATCAGTTTTGAAATATAATTCACTGTTTATATACTTAATAAGATACTTAATAATAAAATTACCCTTTCTTATTAGAAATATCGAATGTTTATTGTAGTTCTCAAGATTATTCACAGAATTGACTAGTTTTCAGACCGAAAATATTTGTTCTGTATTTTATGTTTAGAAGTGTTTAGAAAACACAATATGGAGCAAAATTTACCGAAGATGGAATTAATATATGGCTAAAATGAACATTTAGTTCGTTATCACGTTATTAAGACTCTCATTCCAGCGTATGCACGACTTTGAAGAAGCATTAATACATACAAACAATGAAATGAAACACGCATTTCTCTACTTTTCTTAAATATTTTTGGAAGTTTCGAGCTAATTTGCTTCATCTCAACTCTTTACCGAATTGTCAACACGCATATTTGATACCATTTTAGCCGCTAGCTTGCCAAATCGGTTAATTCCATTAAATAAAAAGCGGAGAAAACTTGACAAAATAATAAAGTAGGTCTCCCAAATATCACCTACTCTAACTTTTTTTCGACTTTTCATCCATTTTTTAGTTTCTGATCAGGCTGGAAACTCAAAGAACATCCCTAAGAACTATTTCTTTTGGTATCCTGAGATCAACCAGCTCCAAAACCAGTGCCAGTTTTTGTTATGTAGCTAAATTGGAAAAATTGAAATTTCCAGTGAACTCCAGAGCGGTTCCTAATATCGCCTATCTTTGTCCCTCTTACCGCCTACCAGGCGAAATTAGGAGAACCTGTTAAAAGGTGTTGCTAGCAAAGTCTCTGTTTAATGCACTTTCAAATGGTATAAGCAAAATTAGAATTTGGATGCACCTACCTGGTCATTCACTGGATTCTGATTCTTTCGAGTCAAAGTTTACGAAGACAACAACCAAAACAACTTCAGAGGCCATATAGTTTCTGTTGTCAGCGATAAGAGCGTTGTCGCTATCGCCGCTGTTAGTACAAACTCAGAACTAAGAAGTTACCGCATTTTCTCATACATAGCGCGAATCATACTTTAGAAACACGTGTAGGCGATATTAAGCACAGGGGCGATATTTAGGACACTCACCCTGTACATTGTTTTTTTTAAATTTTTCTGAAAATATAAATTTAAATAAACATTGTAGAACGTATTATTGCAGATGTAACTTTCATCTGACGACATAAAATCTATAACATAGAATATCCTTTGAGTAATAGTTACTATTATCACAATAGTGGGACAGATTTGGCAAGTGAAAACAGGAATAACATCTAATTCAGTTCTCAAATTAAATTTTTACTACAGAAAAAATTAAAATAATTTTTTAATAATCCAGATGTACTTACTTCTGAAGCAGTTAGACCAGGGGTCGGCAACTAGGTTGCCAGCGAAAAAATTCCCCCACCGTTGAAATATTTAAATTTTAGATTGTTTGAAGAACAAACTCTCGTAGTTGTAATGAATAATTTTCGTTTAAAAAATTAAAAATCTTAAAACCATAAAAATCAAAAACATTACAGTCCGTTCTTTCGACCAGCGTCGCTCTCTCCTTGCTGTGAGTCAGCTTCTTTTTCTCGCTTTGAAATTGAACTCTCTTTGCACGTCGACATATACGCTTATGAATCTTTGTTTTCCAATATTAAATACTTAAAACCATATCGACACTCATTTGAAAAAATGAATGAGAACTGGTAATCAAACTTATGTGCCACATTGCAAAGAGTTGACTGCAGATCTGCACTGTAAAATATCGCGTTAATTATCAATTTTAAGATTGTTTTGTTTAGAGTAAAATTTGAATTTATGTACTGAAAATTTATGTCGCATTAATATTTTCATGTTCAAATATTAACCAATCCCACAACTTATGGAGAAAATTTTTCTAAGGATTGTCTACTTGGATTTGGAGATTTTTAAAAAAAATTGTACTCTGTAATAGAAAAGGAAATTTTTATATTGTGCTACCTTAATCATTTTCATAATAATATTGCACTTTCACTGTTGTGTGGGCTTGAAAACTATAGAAATTAATTCTATACAAATTTAATATTCTGATTAAATGAATAAAATAATTTTTTTAACTCATTCGTTCTACAAAATGTACATATAGCTAAAATGTGATTATAAAATTTCCTATTTTTTACTTTTTTTAGAAGAAAAAATTTGTAAATGCAGGCAAATTACTTAAGGTAATTTACTTTTTTTACTCAAAAATCACTAATAGATTGTTTCCTTTTCATCTTTCGAGGACATAAAATACAAGTTTTGTGCTATTGGATATATGTTTCAGTGATGCGTTATGGTAAGGTTTAAGAAAGTCAGACGATACATGTATTATCTGTGTAACCTTATTCACATATGACTGGAACTTCCAATATGTGTATAAAAACACATAAATAAGCCATCCAAAATTTCTGAAGGAATCAAATAATGGGTCAATTAACTCATTATCTATTTGTATGTTTTATCTAGGTTTTGGCTCCTGACTTTAATTAAAAGTTGCAAAATTCAGGTTTTATTATTTCAAAATTCCTATTTTATATTTCGATAATATATTTTTATTTTTGAATCATTATTATAAACTAATGACGAAGGTATCACATAAGCATATTTTAAAGAAGAAGTTCATGTAAAATGTAACAGGAAAGAACAGAATTTAAAAAAGTACACACAGTACTGTGCTCGGATTAATGTAAGTGATTGTTTCGAACTTTATATATAATTCGATCTATTTTTATGGCTCTGCTAGTGTGGAAAAAAACCCATTTCTCTAGAATATAGCTAAAATTCCAGTAACAGTGTAATTATAAATCCTTCCGGACTTCTTCAGGAGAGTTTTTAAAAGAATGGTTTTGAAAAATGGATATCAGGAAATCCCAAAGGTTCTTTAAAGAGAAATATCCAGCATTCAAATTTACTTTCTCCTCTCCGTATCTTTTTTTGGGGAGTTTCTTTTAAATTTCACATTGCTGAATAAAAATATGTCTTTCCCTTTCCACTTACTCTCACAAGTTTAAAGCGAGACGAGAAGTTTTTCGAAGTCAAAACAACGGTAAAAATCCCTGTTTATTCACTTTCGAGTGTTTCTCAACGTAGTGCTCTCTTCCCCAAATGCTAATGGGCTAGCACATTGCCATAAGCTGCTCAGTGTAAAATAATTTGTGGAAATGGTGGAGAACACACGCTCGATAAACTGAATTATTAGAATGCTTAATATATGGAAATTATTATGGGTAATTATTAGTAAAGTTAAAATTAAAGGATTTATTTGAAATATGTAAATTATACATGTAAATTTATAAGAATAGAAAAGGAATATATGCAAAGTTAAAGGATTAAAAGGGGAAAGATCTTAAATGTCGCCGGTGTTTAAGAATTCTTTTATTTACGTATGTTTCTTGAAAGTTTAGGAGTTAGATGATACCAGTGGATCTAAATTTTAAACCATTCTTTGATTTTGTATTAGGTTGGACGCTAAATAATTTCTTAGGTCCAACGTCTTATAAATACTTACCTGTCACAGATTATGGTATGTTTTAGTTTAAAGTATACTTTCAATTTTTATATTAAGTAAGTTTTTATACCGTTTACATTTGATCTAGTTAAGATAATTTTTAACTATCGCAAGGTATTTTATTAAACCCAAACACTTACCGAGCTTAACAAGAGGTGGTTTTAAACAGGTATCAGTGCAACCTTTGAAACAAGAAAAACAAAATCTTTGTTTAAATCCCTTTCAGGGGCGGTGGTCCATTTCTGGACCGCCATTTTTCTTGTCCTCCTTTCACTTGCATTCAATGTATTCCAGTTAAATGAGCAGAAAAATGGCTAGTGCTGCCATATGTTATCAGTTTAATAAAGTAAAAACATTTTGCAACCTTTAATTGGAAAAATGTTCAAGATATTTTAGGTTAAAAAAATTGGGAAAAAAACGTGCAAACGGGGGAGGTTATTGCCTGTGAAAGGGTTAAATGCAACCTAAAAGTGAACTCAGACGAAATATTACTTAATTTAAACCATAGTAAATGGGAGAATTTGTAACTATCTTGTTTAGCGTTAAAGGTAAGATATTCCAATATGTGGAAATTTCTAACATTTAAAATAGTAGATTTAGCTTTCTGCATTATTTTTTTCACATTTTGCGATAGCACAATAAACCTTCTATTAAAGACCATGGTAGATAAATTTCCATGGAAAAAAATGCGCTGAGTCGATGGCTATGTTACATTGAATTATGATAATGTTACTCAATATTTGTTTATACTGAATAAGATAATCCAAACTGTTAATGTAACTAAGAGATAAATATATTGATATAAAAATGTAAGGTTAAAGTAAAGAAGTGGGTACTCTTGGGGTGGTTTGGTGAAGTTTTCAAAATTCGCCAAAATTACACTAAAAGACAATTGTTATTACAGAGAAGCTCATATGCAGGAAGATGTTGAAATCATTACAGAAAAGAGCTCTTTATTATTCCCTTTGCTACAATTTTTAAACTGGTTACAATTTTTATTGCTTGCGAATGATTTCACATTTGTAATGTAACGTGTGCATATTTCATTGTTAATATTATGGGTTTTGTAGTAGTTTTAATGAAAGTATAGAAATTTTGGAAAATATTTTTCATACGTAAGTATAAACATTGTACAACGCTTTACAAGCGGATAAAATCTTTCATTTAGCTTATACGTGTTAAATTGTTCAGGTTTTATATGTTTGAAGTCTATAAGCCATGTCCTCTTGATAATTGCATCGCATAATAGATTACTAAAGATAATTGAAGTTTATAATGTATCTGATTAACTTCGACGGTATTTTATCAGGGTAAATGATTATCGGTCTGGTACGATTGTGATAAATTGAATATGAACGTATATCTCTAGAACTCCCCAATTAAGGCTGCTGGTACTAACCTTATTGGATTTGCTCATATCAATCTTAACCTATGGAGAAAATGTGTCCAAGGACTGGTGACTGGGATTTAAAGATTTCTTTTTTAAATTGTACTCCTTAATAGAGAAAGAAAATTTATACATTGGGGCATTTTTCGCTTTTTTATAAAATGCAAATAACATTTTTAAAATTTAAATAATTCAGAGAAAACAATTAGTAGAATATATTTGAAACGCTTCTAAAATCTTTTGATGGACGAAATTTTAAAATGTAGGGGAGACCTGTGTACCTAGGGCCACCTTTTTTCAATGAACGAAAACAGACCCACTGACCTATTTAAAATTAGGAAACTGATATGCAAACATTTTTATACTAATTGCCATCCCATTGGGATTAATATAAATACTCAATATAATAAATTCTGTGAAATAGGTTTTTAAGAAACTTCACAAATGGCCCTAGGTACAAGACAGCATTGTACCTAGGGCCAGTAGCTGGTGTACCTAGGGCCATTACCTAAAAGTTAGGTTTCACTCCATAATGTGTAGAAAAAACGTATACACGTGAATTTTATAACAGAAGCCAAATGAATATGTGCCAAATTATTAGTGAATTGCAAATGTTTTCATAATGATTCATCATTCTTCAGATGAATCATTCTTCAGATGAAGTTGCCTCTATTTGAAACACAGGTTTTTTCACAATTTTCTTTTTCTTTTGAGGGCTATGACCTTGGTCGGTGTGTGCAATGCCGTAATGCCCGTTTCGTCCACATTATAGATAGATTCAGGCAAAAACTTATAGTTTGCTAATACCTCCTGATACTTCTCAAAAAAAGTATTAACATTTGTTTTATTGAAACGCGTAGCTCTTGATAAACTTGTGGGTTGGGGCTTCTTAGTGACAGAACCTTATTTCTTTTGATAAAATCATAGTACCACTGATCACTAGCTTTACCATTTGCATCCCAGGATAATTTTTTTTGATTTTGCATACTCAAAAGCAAGCTTTTTAACCTGTTGTTTTGACAACCCGTAATGCATATTGCATGCAACGACATGGTACTGAACAAGGACACTCACATCATCGTTAGAAAATACCATCCAAGCAGCACATCGGTTAGAATATGCACAATTTATTCTGTATTTTCAGCATTAGTCTTCCTACAATAGTCAATGTGTCCTTGCAGTGTTGATCTGCTTACTCCAAACTGTCGTGCTGCAGTCCGAACTGGAACTTCATCAACCAAAACTGCTTCTGCAGCTGCAGTTACATTATATGCATTAAGCTTTGATCGCTTTATTCCATCAGGATTTCTAGGCATCTAAAGAAATAATTACGAATTTGTAATTACCCTACTGGTAAATTTGTGGTATGAAAATGATATAGGTTGAAAATTTAATTAAAAGATTGTATAAAGGTTATTTAGAATTATACTTTTGCTTTTATAAATATGTTTTTTTAAATAGATTCTCATGTTTGTATAAACAAATTAATAATCCTGAATAATAATAATAGTAGCAAACATATTTTTTGTCAGTCAAGCACATTGAGAGCTCCAGAGCAAAATATATAGTACCCCTTCTATTTAAATAACAATACAAAAAAATTAACTAAATCAAAATTGTTCAGATTTTTCCTCCATTTATTATGAAACCTTTTTCAATAAAATAACAACATACGGAATATGATTACAGTTGTACCTAGGGCTATGGACCTAGGTACAAGGCAACTATGTGGCCCTAGGTACAAGACTAGGTAATTTCATACAAAATGTCTTCTACTGAAAAACCCACATGGAGAGGAGACTTATTTAATTCCTCATTTAGTACTTAATGTTACAAACAAAATTATGTACTAGAATTCAAAGAAAAGTATCTGACTTACCTTTGTAAAACAATAAAAGTGAAAGGTGCAAAATTTTACTTCAGACCATGCAAAACGTTTTTCACTTATAACTTGCCACAGATTTCTCCTCCAAGATTTCTAATTGGCAATTAAAATAGCAATTACTGTTACCTCTCACCGAACTGAGTAATAAAACCTAAAACTAAATGTTATTCAAATAAAGTGGGGTGGCCCTAGGTACATGATGGCTCTAGGTACACAGGTCAACCCTATCCTGTTGCAAGGTGCAGAAATGTTCCTGCTATCTGAAAATGCCATTTTAATTGAATAATCAGCATTTATGCAACTGATCACAAATGAGCATACAGATTTCCTCTATTGGTTAAAACTGAGGCGAGCGAAACCAATAGGGTTAGTACAGAACAACCTTAAACAAAACTATCAACAAAAAAGTAATATTATGAGAGGTTAATACATATGTTTAACATATTTTCAAGTGAAACGTAGAAGTAATTTTTTTCTGTCATTCAAGGTTGAATAAAATGACTATTTTTATATTTTAATGATATATTTTAACATTCTAACAACACAACTGATGTGTTGTCCGTATTTCAGATATATCAATTGGTACAGAAAATGAGTTACGATAGTTTCTTACTTTTTGCTACCGTAATAAAATATTTCAAGGAAATGAATAGCTGAAAATTTAAAACCAATACAATTCAAAAGCTTTATATAATTGCTTATTATTAAAAATCTTTAGAAATACAAAATATATCAATAAAATTTTCTTCCGCTAACAGACAATTAAGGAATGATTTAACCTGGATACATACACACACACACACACACACACTCACGCATATATATATATATATATATATATATATATATATATATAAAATATTTTTTCTTTAACTTTAATGTATCAAATAATATCATTCTTCCTTCATTAAAACTGATATATTGTAAATAATGTGAATAGAAATATTTCATTCAATTTTAAGTCCCTGTTTGTCTTGCCGTATTGCCTTTAATTGCTTATTTTCTTTCATACCCAGTTCTTTTTCTCGTCAACACAAAGTAATGTATTCTTCAAGAACTAATAAGCTTTTTTTAATTTAAATTTTAGGTTATTAAAATTTTTAAGAGTTTAATTTCCTGCACTTTTGGCCTTTAATTTGCACCTTGTTTCTGAAGTAGGTAACGAAAATCGATAAATGCTCATAGGAAAGGAGAGTTATGAAAACGCTCTATTTTCCTTTTAGAGTCATTACTTTTAATACAAACAACTTCGCATTTTATTAGAGCTTCTTCTAAAAACGAGAAAATAATTGAAAAAACTTTTATTTTTTTCTTTAAGTTGAATATAAATCTGTTCTTGACAGTCTAAGTAAATTGAAAACTTTACGGGTTGAAAAAGCTTAATTATGAAAACTTATTTAATGTGAAGTTTTTTAAACGATAATTTTGCTTTCCGTAATGAAAATGTTAAAAACAAGTTTTAAGCAAAATAAAAGGACATAATGTCATTGAAATTTAGGTTTTCCATTACTTATAAATAATCGTTTATTTGATTCCTGCGAAAAATTATGTTGAACAAAAATCCTTTCAATTAAACAAACACAATTCTCTTAATTAAAATAACAATTCTCTTAATTAAATTTAAAGCAGTTGCTGTTCCAATATACGTTAAGTATGTCAGTATTGGCGCGACAAACGTTATTTTATCTTGACACTGACATTCATTATATATATATATATATATATATACACTACATGAGGTGAAAAGTCCCGGGACTCGCCACTAGATGGCATCCGCAATGAAATATCCATATAATGTTCTGTTAGTACAAACCTTCAAAAGACTGCTCGTCGAAAGGTTTTATGAAATTTCGGCCATGTATTTACGAGTTGAGGTCGTGTAAGTGACGCTACTTTTGATTTTGTGTAAACATTGGATCAAAAAGAATTTTGCGTCTTAATTAAACATTGCTTTTTGATGAAAAAATACTGTCCGAAACAAAGAATGGCTCAAAAAAACATTACATCACATCTGCTTTGTCGAAAACAACCATTTGTCGATGGTTGAGCGAGTTTAAAAGTGGTCGTACGAATACTGATGATGCCGCACCTTCTGGACATCCAAATGAGGCACCAGCTCCAGAGAATATCAAAAAAGTCCATCGCATTGTGTTGGATGACCGCAATGTAAAAAAAAAGGGAGACAGCTGACATCGCAAAGATATCAACAGAACGGGTGAGACATATTTTTCATGAACATTTAAATATGAAAAGCTTTGTGCGAGATAGGTGCCGCATTTTCTAACAATCGATCAAAAACAGCAATGTGTCTATAATTCAGAGCTCGGTTTGGAGCTATTAATGCGTAATCCAAAAGAGTTTTTCCACCGATTCGTAACAATGAATGAAACGTGGATCCATTACTACACACCTGAGTTAAAAAGGCAGTCTGCAGAGTGGTTGGAAGCTGGCAAAAGCGACTAAAAATGCAACAATCGGCTGGAAAGGTCTTGGCCAGTATTTTTTGGGATGCACGTAGCATAATATTCATCGACTATCTTGAGAAAGGAAATGCAATCACTGGTGAGATTATGCCTCATTATTGGACCGCTTGAAGGACGAAATCAAGAAAAAAAGGCCGCACCTGGCCGAAAAAAAAGAGTGCTGTTTCACCAAGACACTGCACCAGATCACACATCAACGAAAGCGATGGTAAAATTGAATGAATTAAAATACGAATTGCTCCACCATCCCCCGTATTATCCAGATCTGGCCACCAGCGACTATTATTTGTTTCGCAACTTAAAGAGATTTTTCCAGGGGAAGATATTTTCATCAAATGAGGATGTCAAATGCGTCCTTGACTGCTCGTACTTTATGAAGGATATTCAAATGTTAGATGCCCGAAGGAATAAGTGTATGGCTCTTGGAGGAAACTGTGTTGAAGAATGAATATATATATATATATATATATATATATATATATATATATATATATATATATATATGTATATATATATATGTATATATATATATGTATATATATATATATGTATATATATATATATATGTATATATATATATATGTATATATATATATATATATATATATATATATATATATATATATATATGTATATATATATATATATATGTATATATATATATATATGTATATATATATATATATGTATATATATATATATGTATATATATATACCGGGTGGCCATAATTAAACTGACAGTGCTCACAGTGTCCTGTAGCGCGATCTATTTGCGAGAATGACGCCACATTTTGTAGGAAGATTAAACAAAACGGGGGACGAAGGATTCCGCGAAAAAATAAATTAGTTCCAAAAGTCACCGCTAGGGGAATATTTGGCGCTGCGTAATAGAAAATAGAGTGTTAACAAATGCAAATCAATACGGAAATTACCTTTTATTTTGCATTCAAATGAGGTTCAATGTGGCTGCCGTTGTTGTGGACCACATATTGCATTCTGTGCACAGTATGCACAACAGCAGAAAGTAACATGTCTGCAGGAATCTCCCGTACAGTCCGTGATATGTTATCCTTCAACGTAGCCAGGTCCTGGACCACTCCTTGATAGACCTTGGACTTAAGGTAACCCCATAGCCAGAAGTCGCATGGGATAAGATCAGGCGACCGAGGTGGCCATGCAATTGGAAAGTAGCGGCTAATGACTCTTTCTGTTGTGAATTTCTGTCGAAGCAGCTGTTGCACCCGTACAGCAACGTGTGGAGGGGCTCCATCTTGCATGAAAATGATTTCCCCCAGGCATTGTCTTTGCTGAAGTGCCGGAATGAAAAAGCTGTTCAACATGTGGCGATATTTCTCTCCGGTAACAGAACAGGTTTCCGGTCCTGTCGGAGTAATGTTCTCATAGAAGAATGGACCTACGATAAATTCCGCTGTGAACCCACACCAAACAGTTACCTTTGGTGAATGTAAGGGAATTTCTGTGACTGCATGTGGTGATTTGTCATCCCAAATTCGGCAGTTCTTGGTATTCACAGTTCCATGCAGGTAAAAGTGGGCCTCGTCTCCCCATAAGATTTTCCACGGCCAAGCATCATCCACCTCCATTCTGGGAAGAAAGTTGAGAGCAAAAGTCAATCGCTTATCATGGTCGGGGTACAGCAACTCCTGTACACGGCTGATCTTGTACGGATAGAAGTTGATAATCTTTCGTAAGATTTTCCATACCGTACTGTAAGGCATATCCATATTCCGAGCTAATCCACGAGCGCTAGAGGTGGCAGCAATATTGTCTGGTCCTCTGTCGACAATCGCCGTGGCAACTGCTTCGATTGTATCCTGTGGTACAGGTTTTCGTCCTCTGCCTGACTGAACCTTCAGAGAACCTGTTTTCTCAAACGTCGCAACCATTGCTTTTAGCCCATTAACTGACACAGGACCGTTACCTTTACGCATTTTTTTGTGCGTTCTAAAAGCACGAAGAGCGGCTGATGCGTTGCACTGGTTGAGGTAAAAGAATTTGACCAGTAACGCACGCTTGACTAAAGAAGGAGACATTGGACATAAACTTTCAATCCGATTGATTCGAAACGTAACACATTGCCTTTTAAAACCCAAGCAGCTGGCACTGTGCCAATGGATGTAACGTGAAATTTGAATAAAGAACTTCTTCTTCTGCTCAACGTAAGTGATATTGCAGATCACGAGACTTTATCGGTGTTTACGTAGATTTTATTCTTTTTTAAAAGTGTTGCCATATTGCACTTGAACTAAATAAGAAAATGTGCATAATAAAAGGTAATTTTATTCCGTATTAATTTGTATTTGTTAACACTCTATTTTCTATTACACAGCGCCAAATATTCCCCTAGCGGTGACTTTTGGAACTAATTTATTTTTTCGCGGAATCTTTCGTCCCCCGTCTTGTTTAATCTTCCTACAAAATGTGGCGTCATTCTCGCAAATAGATCGCGCTACAGAACACTGTGAGCACTGTCAGTTTAATTATGGCCACCCGGTATATGTATATATATATATATATGTATATATATATATGTATATATATATATATGTGTATATATATATATATGTATATATATGTATATATGTATATATATGTATATATATGTATATATATATATATGTACCCAACAAACACAGAGGCATCGGGCCGGGGTCGGAAGATTCCGGCCAGCCGATTTCACCACTGCCGGGCCGGCGCATTAGGTCAGTATCGTTTCCGTCACGGCTGTGTCCTCTCGCCCGCGACTACCCCGTCGACTTCTGGGCCGCTTCCGGTAGGAATCGAGCCATCGTTCATCCGACTGCGAACCGTTAGGCAGCCGCGATTAAGCCATCGATGCGGACAGATAGCCGGAGCGTAACCGGAGGTTGACGGGCCGGTTACGGGAGCAATAATTGGTGTCGACATACCGTCATCTACCCATCCCGTAAACAGCAATGTGCCGTAGGTCCGGGCATCATGCCAGCATTCTACCAGAATCGGACCGCCGGCATTTTTTTAAAGTTTTGCGTAGGACCCTTTCGTTTATATGCTTATTTTTATTTAATACATTGACGAATAACCTCCGATATCAATCCTTTCACTTTTATTATTTTTTTTTGCCTTCATATTTCTAGTATTCTTGCCAGTTTTGCCTTATGTATTTTTAGGTATTACCAAATACTGATCTTTGTTATTACCTAAAAATTTTCATTTGAATCACAAGTTTACTTGTTAGAACAAAACCTCCTTTTGTATTAAGATACATTTACCCAAATTTGAAAGTTAAGATAACATTAATACCAACCATTAAAGCTAAATCATCTTTCCATTCGATCTAAGGTTCCCGTTTTTTTTTTTTTTAACTTAGAATGAGATTATAGTATGTAAAACAGTACTACTTTAATAATTAACCCAAAAAATTTGTACTTCCCCAGTATAAAATTTATTAACATAATTTGATAAATTTATAAACAAATTTGATACATTCATTTTCAAAACTTGACTAATGTGTAGTGTTTATAATGAAACCCATCTTTGTGAGCTCATGAAAACTTGCTCAGAAGAATTTATTTAAATTATTTTTTGGTGTAGAGTTAATAAATGCTCTACAGATAAGAAAATTATTTTTTGCATAGTTTTGTGAATTAAAGAGTAATTCATTAAATTCTTATAAGTCATTTTTAAAAAATATTTTCTTTTATATTATATTGGACATTCAATATCCAACACTTGATAGTACTATTTTTGAGAAATAGTTCTATGATAGTAATATTTCTACAGAGTAATAGTTTCTACAGAGTTGATAGTAATATTTCTATTATACAAAATAGTACTATGATAGTAATATTTCTCAAAAATAGTACTATCAAGTGTTGGATATTGAATGTCCAATATAATATAAAAGAAAATATTTTTTAAAAATGACTTATAAGAATTTAATGAATTACTCTTTAATTCATAAAACTATGCAAAACAAAAGATAATTATAGAAACACATGTTTTTAAATACAGAAAAGAGCTGGTTTAAAGTAAAAAATAGTTTATTTAGAAAGTACATAGCACATTTACACAATTTGTTCTACGAAACAGGATCCTTTCGCTGTGCCTCTGGCTCCATCTTTACAGCATCTAGGGAAAAAAAAGAAAGAGAAAATCAGTTCATAAATTTATGTGAAAGGAAAATGACTCCCATCCCCTGATATAATTTATGAAACAAAAGAAGAATTTATTTAAATTATTTTTTGATGTAGAGTTAGTAAATGCTCTGCAGATAAGAAAATTATTTTTTCATAGTTATGTACATTAAAGGGTAATTTATTGTTGTAAAAATAGTTGATTGTTGAAAGTAGTTGAAAAAATTCATTGTTGATAAAGTAGAATTAAATAAATCCAATTAGGAAATATAAATTCTGAGACAGGGGTTTAAAAAAACTTGATATAAAACAGCACCCAACACATGAGTGCAGTTTTAAATCTGTTGTCATTTTATTGATAACTACTTCCAAGAAGTAAATTCCTACCACATTTTTTTGTAAAACCAATTACATACTGTGAAAACTACATCATGTAATAAATATTTACTTGATTAAATAAATATACTAATAGAAAATAGTTATAAAATATTTTTTAAAGAGAATTCCCCTTTTCACTAAATTTCTCTCTGTACAGTAGAAAATCCAACCATGTCGATTAATTTGTTATTATAGATATAAATAAAATAGAGTAGATTGCCTTGATAAGAGTACAGTAATAAGTTTTTAATGTTGAGCATAATTTCAGCTCAACACTGAAAGCTGAATCAGAGACTTGTCTAGAATGACACCAAAATTTCCTCTTCACTATTGACAATAATGCTGTTGAAAGTAGAGAAACACAAGAATAAAGATTGAATGCTAAGTAAAACATTAGCATACAAAATCTTAAATTTCTAAATTTGATTACAACATGCCATAGAGAGCATTAATACAGATGCTGGGTCAGATTTAGAAATTTAAAATTTTATATAGTATTCAATCTTCATTCTTGTGTTTCTTTACTTTCAATGTGAGAGTGATTCTCGATAGTGAAGAGAAAATTTTGTTGTCATTCTAAACAAGTCTCTCAGTCAGCTTTCAATTATTGTACTCTATCAAGGCATTTTAATCTACTTTATTTATATCTGTAATAACTAATCATATAATTGACAGGATTGAATGTCTTACTGTACTCAGAAATTTAGTGAAAAGGGTAAATACTCTTTAACAACTAATCTATTACTATAATAATGAATAAAGTAAACATTTATTATATGATGTAGCTTTCACAGTAATTGGTTTTACAAAAATTGTGGTAGAAAGTAATTTGGGATACTAACTTCTGCATAGTATTTTAATAGAGCATATCTTTTGTTACTTAATTGTCAAATTATGGTGGAGATCTGAGTATAAAATATTTTTTATTTGTGAGCAGCTGTTATTAGGGATAACCACAGTAAAAAATTATTCAAAATATACTATTTAGATTCAGTAATTACTAAACAATTGTTATGATATATTGTTTGATTAGTCTAGGTTAATTTGAAAAATGAGGTGGGTAATATTGACTAGCTGTCAATGTTGAGTGAAATGGCATAGATTATATTATAAAGCGTGAAGAAACACTTAGACTTTTTGAACCAAGCTTCTAACCCAAATTTAAATTTTTTAAAAAATATTTTGCTAATGAGAGTATTTTCACAGATCTTAACAATGGAATAGAAAACCCGTATAGTCAACAAATTCATGGATAAACGATTCAGTTCTAAAAGCAAAAAGCCTGGTTTCTGTATACTGTTGTAACATGATTATTATAAAAGTATACAGAAACCAGGCCTTTTGCTTTTAGGGCTGCATCTTTTATCCATGACTTAGTTGACAATACAGGTGTTATGTTCCATTCTTTAGATCCATGAAAATATTTTCAATTTTAAAAGTTTTATTAAAATTTTTTTTAAATTCTGATTAGAAGTTCGGTTTGAAAAGTTAAAAGTATTTTATTGCACTTTGTAAAATAATCTATGCTACTGCACTCAACATTGACAGCCAGTCAATCTTTGTATGCTTGCATCATTTTTCAACTTAATTTAGATAAACCAAATAATACACCATAAAAAAAACCTACACACTTGCAAACATAACGTTATTATAGTCAACAATTGTTTAATAATTAACTGAACCTAAATAATATATTTTGGAATATTTTTTTACTGCCCTTATCCTTACACTTTATAATAACAGCTGCTCACAAAAATATATTTTATGTGACAGATCTCCACCAAAATTTGACAATGAAATAATAAAAAAATTAAATACTAGGCAGAAGTTAGTATTCCAAATGACATTCAACTACCTATTAGCTCATCAACGAATAATCTAATACATCTAAAAGCAATATTATTATTATTATTATTACTTCTGTAAGGAATTATGAATGAACCTCTAACTACTTCTCATGGAATTCTGATAATTAAATTAAAAAATTTTTAACATTAACTATCAAGAGTAAAATAACCCTTGGCATTTTATATCTTTATAATATAAAAATATAAAATTTTTTTTGGTAAGCAGTTATGATAAAAGACTTTCACAAGAGTCCCGGTTAACTGAAGTCCCTGAACTGCACTTTCAGACATACCTAATACTTTAATAACAGGCTTGCCAGTTAAAAATATAATGAATAAAGGAAATCAATATCAATCCACAAATTACTGCAACCAAAGTTTATGAGAATGTTCGGATTAGCGTATAAAATATACAAAGAGAAATTTGAAAATTTGAGTTGTTTATTAATTAAGAATTATGTAATAAAAATATTTTTTATGGTTTTTCATAGAAAAATTCAAATTTAAGTACAAAAAATAAATTTAAAAAAAATATATTATCAACTTTGTGATTTTGCCCACAAGTTCACTGCTGAAAAAAAAAGGATATCTAGAGAATTAAAAAAAAAATGGGTTCAGTGAGGTTAAAATCAACTTACAGATTATGAATCGAGCACACTGCCAAGTGAGTTGTGGAATCTTTTCATGGAAATCACAATGAGGTGAAGATGGATTCCAGTTTCAGAATTCTGTAAAGAAACCAATATTTTCTTATAATGCCATTAATAAAAATTAGAGTGATTTGTGACACCAAGAAGCATTGAAAAGCAGAGTTCACTATTTATTTATTTATTTTACAAATGCCACACACTACCAAAAATAGCACCTATGCCATGAGTGCACGTGCTCTCCAATACTTCTCAACAAGATCAGTAAAACGTTTTAGTGCAGAGCACTCGTCTATTTGCTTATCAGTGAAATAAAAAAGGTAGTATGACCCCCTTACATGTATACTTTGGACCATAGGCATAGCGTGCTTCTAACATTTGGGACGGATACAAATTGAATTCAGCTAGGGTCCTTCTCAGCGCATTGACTACCGATCGATCCTTAAAATTTGAAATATGATTTTTTGAAATTGAGTAACAATAGAATTGGTTTGAGTAGTATTCAAAAGTTATACAATGAGGAAAATAAATGTAATATAAATAAAAGAAGAAAAAAAAAATGTAGCATTGAATTTTTGTTATGGATCATATCATTGTTAAAAACTATGTTAGGGCTAAAGACATAATCGGTATTTTCAGTGTCAGTTTGAAAAAAATGGGAAAAAACCAACTTTCTTAAAAGTTTTCTACAATTTTCTGATTTAACTGAACTTCTATTAACATTTTAATTTATTTCAAGTTAAGTTGAGGGGGGGGGGCACATCTATGCTTTGGACCAGTAAGTTCTTATTTATTTTGCACAACATGACAACTAAATACTCTCTAAAAGTCTTGAAAACAAATAGCTTATAAATCAGTTATTGAGGAAATTCTCACATTTTTAATGAAGATTTTACAAATGAACAGATTTTATATTTTCTAAATAAACCTTGGCATTTTATACTTTTATAATATAAACCTCTTTTTCAGCAAGAGTTAAAAAGACTTTCACAAGAGTCATGTTAACTTAAATCCCTGGACTGCACTTTCTCACTCACCTAAAACCTTAACAACAAGCTTCACAGTTAAAAAAGAATAAATAAAGTAAATTAATATTCAATCCACAAATTATTGAGACCAACATTTATGAGAAAGTTGAGATTAGCATATAAGTTAAAAAAATTAATTTGAAATTTTTAGTTCTTTAATAAATATTTTTATAGTTTTTTCATAGAAATATTTAAATTAAAGTTCAAAATAAATCTAAAAAATATTAAAAACAGTAATTTTGGCCACGAGTTTACTGCTGAAAACAAAAGTATATGTCGAGAAAAAAAAAGTTACAAACTTACAAGTTATGAATTCAAGTCAGCTTTGGTCTTCCAAAACGACTGCAATCTTAAGCTAGATTCCACATTCAAAATTCTGAAAAGAAACCAATATTTTCTTATAATGTCATAATAAAAATTGAACGATTTATCAAACTAAGAAGTATTGAAAAGTAGAGTTCTTTATAAACTTGCTTATCACTAAAATAAAAAAGGGGAATATGACCCCTTTACATATAACTTTGGGCTAAGTTCTTATTTATTTTGAACAGTATGAATAAAGATTTTTCCGATGACACAAAAGTTTACCTAAAGTTTTAATAACAATCTAACATACATGATGTTATCTAAAAAGTTCTCATCCTTGTTGGGTTCTTCAAGATTTTAAAGCTGAAACTGAGAAATAAAATTATATAAATGCACAATGACCAATAATTTAATAACTTAGGGATGAAAAATGGAATAACCTTTTGCATCTATATATGATTAAGCAATAACAAAAAATAAAAACAATTATAATCATTAATATTCACATTTATACTGATATGTGCATGAGTATTTTGCATCCTTTACGCACTCATGCATACTACATGATGGGGCATAAATCAGAATTATATGGTTTGTTGTGTTAAAAGTATGCGTGATCTACAAGTATAAAATCAATAAAGTTCTGTTAGAATTTATAAAAATTATAGCATGAAATTGAACCTTCTTAGTTGGAATTGTGAAGTGTATATAAATATCCATAATATGCTAAATTTTTTGTTTCTTAATATAAAGCCCAAGTTAACATACAGGCAAAATGTTTGCAATGCTGGATATATTATATTAAAAACATAAATAATGTTGTAAATTTAAAAAAGTTTCATTGTAATAGTATAGCTGTTTTATGGATGAAGTTCTATGTAATGTAATATAAGAAATTGTAAGCAATTAAGAATGTCTGTTAAGTAATATTATGTTTATGTAAAGGTTTAATATATGGTAATTTAAAAGTTTTTTCCCCTCTCTTATGGCATGGCTCCTGTACAGTGATTCGCAATAAATATTTTGAAGAAAAATAGTAACTTTCTTTATTTTATAATTTTCTGCTTTGGTTGACTGGAGGTTGAGAAAGGAACAAAGTCTGTATGTTTAAAGAGAATACTTTGATAGACATAATTATTCTAAGCATTCAAATATTTACTATATAATATACTACAAAATATCATTGATTCAGAACTATAATGAAAGGCCTTTTTTTTTTTTGGTTAATAATAAAATGCTGTCTATATTACCATTAAAACAATGAATAATGTATTTGGATAGCAGTCAAAATTATAGCACCATTGACTCTTTTTTAAAAATTTTTAGTATTTCAGATCTGGTATTATGAAATACATCAAATGTTCAAATGTTTTGATTATCTCATGGATTTCGTAGGCATTCATGAAAAGAAAATTTTAATGTTCATACAAACTGATGAAAAAAAAAGTTAGGTTAGAAAGAAATTGTAGTGGATTTTATAAACAGATTAAGAACATCCTACTGTCATATTAAGTCTTTTTTTGTTATTTTTTTTTACCAATTTCATTGTACTTATTTATTTTAAAACTTTTTTCATGCTACTAATTGTGTGGAAAAATATTTTTCTCTTACTTTAGGGAATACTGCATTTATATATCAATAATAATTGAAAATATCAATATATTCAATAGTTATATACATTATATATCAACAATTTTTAATATAAATAATATAACCACAAGTAATATTGGTTGCTTTTGACATTCTTTTAATTTAACAATCCTCTCAACTGCTTGTGTGTGACAAGGGGGAGTTCTTAATTTGAGTTGGGATGTTTGTTTATAGGCTTATGAGCTAATTCAGTGAATGAATGAATGAATTTTTGAGTAAAATATCATAGAAACAAATGTCAATTACATTAAATTACATCATATGGATCATAATTATATTGTGCAATAATTTAATAATTATTAAAATTTAGATATCAAACTAATATTTCATTGATTTATCATACAATACATTGAACATGAAGAAAACTATCAAAGAAAATGTATGATGATGAACAAACCATTTACTTCCTTTGTCCATCTAAAATATTAACTGAAACACGAATCATCCGAACTGAATCCGAAACAAAATGTTTTTATTTATACATACGAAAGTGCTCGTAAATGCCATAAGTATTGCTAATATAAGTATTAGTATTGCTAATTCAATACACTCAGTTCAGTAGAATTTGATCTAAAATACGGTCAATTCATATTATAACTTGGATTAAAACACTATCATATAACAGTAATAGAATAATGTTCACTATGTAAGGGTGTTAAATAAAATTTAAAGGCAATAATTTAAGACTAACGAATGAAACTTACTTGTGGATTAATTTCAGCAAACTTGTCTTGTAAGCAATCTTTAATGGCGCCTTTTCAATCACGTGCAACTGAATGTCCAATCAGATGACACTAGTGCATTGTAGTATCACGAGGCGAAAAAAAAGATGTTTTGAAATTTCATTATGCTATAGCTTTCAAAAGCTGCCTTTTGGTATAGAATATAAAATTTTATTGCTCTACTGAAATATTTTTCAGGTGCTTCAAAATAGATATTTTTGTGAAAAGAGATAAAATTCTTTTTTTCTGTTTATTTTATGGTATATTAAATTAATAATATATATTTTTTGTAAATAAAATATTCAAAATATTTTTACAGGAAACTTAGGTATTTCTAAGTATTTCTAATTTTTAGATGTCATTACAGAACAACTGATTTTGTAGAATTTCGCAATTTTCATCATCTTAATTTTGCAGTAGTATATTCTTATAATACACATTGGAATGAAAAAAAACAATTTTTAATTAACGGACCTTAGTTAAAATAAACAAATCACATTTATTTAGAAAAATATTAATGCAATGTCTTTAAAGGCAAAGTGTTATTTTGAAATAAACATTCATATTTTTCAAAAGTCCATAGTAATCATACATGGTATGCTTTACTTATTTCATTGACACATTGAATTGCTTTCTGTTTGTCATCAGAAATATGCCTCTTCATAGGAAGTCATGTTACTTTAACACCATTCCATTCAATCATATCAATATAATCCTTGGCATCAAAGTTTATACGTTGAAATAAAAACTTTTTGATGCCACCTTCATTTTCAGCCCTTGCTTTTAGATTCCGGGGTAATCCAAGCTCTCTCTTACATGACTGCGATCATCTGATATCATACAAAGGACGAGATTTTCAGAAGCAGATTTCTGGCACTGGAAAATGTATATAAGATAGCATAATAGCATTTTTCAATGGCAACAACCAGAATTTAAACATTACTGTAATTGGAATGGATGGAACTGCCGTGAACACTGGATTGAATAATGGTGTGGTTCGTTTCTTTGAAAAGGAATTAAGAAGGCCACTGCAGTGGTTGATTTGTCTATTTCATGGAAATGAACTGCGCCTACGTCCTAATTTGGAGGAGAAATAGGTAAACAACTAGAAAACTGCTATGAACTTCCAGTAATTGAATTATCACCTATTGAAAATGGCATTCCATTACTAGAAATTAAGGATGATTTAAGTGTGGACCCAAAATATTTGTTAGAAATGTCTAATGCAATCTCTGTTGGAAGGTGCTCTTCTGATTTGTCTATGAGAAAACCAGGAAAACTTTGTTATTCATGATAGCTTACATTAGCAAACCGAATACTTCACTTGTATGTGGGAA
>OU015496.1:74910643-75038143 GCA_907164885.2 Dolomedes plantarius
AAACCAAAGAATGTTTTGATGCAAAACTGGAAGAAGCCACCTCGTTATTCCCCGAGAGCTGAAGAAAATGGAACGAGACCTTGGAGTCAGACTACACCTAACAACTACACACCAAATAACTACTCATCCCCACGACCGCCACAATTAAATAGATTATCAACTCGAGATAATACACAAAGGTTATGTTACAGATTCGGAAAGGCCGGACATTTGGCGAGGATGTGCAGATCCGCCTGACATCTAATGACACCTCCGAGGCAACGGACAGTCAACCACCATAGTGATGATAACGGACAATTCTTAAAGACTATGTTGCGAGTGTCAAACAGTAAGAACTTTCCGTGTTTATTGGATACCGGTTCAAATGTGACAATCATGCCAAAATCTTGGCTACCTGGACTTACCTATAAAGAAAGACCCATGGAACCGCAAACAGTGCAACAAACGCAAGGTAAGATTATTATTGTTAAAATTATCAGTGTAGAAGCTACGATAGGTGATCTAACCAAAACTATTGAAGTGTATGTTATAGATACCCATTTGAATTACATCTTATTATCTTTGCCACATATGAAATTATTTAACTTGAATATTAAATTACGTGATTGTAGTGTATATCAGGATAATCTAGATATTACTCTTAACAAATTATCGAGTTGTTATCATAATGTTTCATATCATCTCAATTCTAATATAAAAAAATAAGAATAATAATAACAATGAGAGTCAGGAGGATGTCGAGAGTACCATATTCATAGAGACGAAATATTTTTATAATTCTAATAAAATTGTAGAAAACCAATATAATCCAAGTAAGGGAGTAACTGAAAATTCTAATGATATGATTTGTGCTAAAAGGTATTATAGTTCTGTTATAAGTGAGTGTGATGATATATGTAAGTCGAGTAAATTGATAAATGAATATCCTGATGAAAATAACTGTGCTAAATTTTATTATGGTCGTATTGAAAATAATTGTGATGATATATGTAAGTCGAGTAAATTGATAAATGAATATCCTGATGATAATAACTGTGCTAAATTATATTATGGTCGTATTGAAAATAATTGTGATGATATAATGCTAACGGATGGCAATGGAGAACATGAGCATCCAAAAACGTCTATGCAAATCAGGAAGACACTTGATTTGACTGAAGACTCTAAGACTCAGAATGCCATTCAGGATAAATTACCTGAATTTGCTAACATGAATCTATCGTCGGAGCTCATTCCTCTATTGTCATCGTTTATTGGTATTTTTGCTAAAAGTAAATATGATATTGGGAGAGTAAATATGGAGCCTGCTAGAATTATTACCACATCAGAATTACCTATAGCTTTGAGGCCCTATAGAGCGTCGCAAAAAGACAATTTAGAAATTAAGACCCAAATCGACGAATTGTTAAAACATAAAATAATCAAACCCTCACATGGACCTTACAGTAGCCCCGTCACTCTGGCCCACAAGAGAGGAGAAGGAAAAACCCGACTATGTATAGATTTCCGAAAACTAAATGAGATCTGTAAAACGGACAGAGAGCCAATACCCCGTATTGATCACCTTTTGGATCAATTGAGTACAGCTAGGATATTTTCCTCACTAGATATTGCTTCAGCCTACTGGCACATTCCTTTAGAGGAGGGGAGTCAAGAAAAATTAGCCTTCACCTGCAATTATGGGTTATATCAATTTCAGGTATTGCCTTATGGGTTTAAAAATTCTCCCGCGATTTTTCAAAGAACCATGCGACACATATTAAACAAACATAGAGTTAACTTCACACTGAACTACTTTGATGATTTAATCATTTTCTCAAATACTATGGAAGAACATTTAGAGCATCTCCGAGCAATATTCCAGATCTGTGTCCAAGAAAATCTTAAATTAAAGTTATCAAAGTGCCAATTAGCACAAAAGAAAATATCCTTTTTAGGATATGAGATTGGAGAGGGTAAGATGTCGCCAAATAATTCAAACATAGAAACTATCAAGAAATTAATTCCACCAAAAAACGTAAAACAACTCCAAGGATTTTTAGGGAGTGTCAATGTATACAGCAAATTTATCAAAAATTACGCTAAATTGAGAAAACCCCTAAATGAGTTATTAAAAAAGAACGTTAAATGGGACTGGAACGACGAACGTCAACAAGCGTACGAAACATTTAAAATGTCACTAATTTCCAAACCGATTCTAACCATACATAATCCAAATTACCCTTGCAAATTATTTGTGGATGCTTCAGGAGAGGGGATAGGATGTGTCCTAAAACAGGAGTACCCTGATGGAACACTACGCCCTGTAGCATATCATTCACGAGGTTTAAGACCATATGAAAAGAACTACAGTGCTTCGGAACTTGAATGTCTCGCGATTGTTGACTCTGTTGAGAAATTTCACTGCTATCTGCACGGAACTAGATTCACCATTTTCACGGACCATGCCGCCTTAGTATGGCTGAAATCCATTAAAAACTTAACAGGAAGATTATTCCGCTGGTCCCTAAAGTTATCAATGTACGACTACGACATAAAATATAAGAAGGGTTCGACCAATCACGAAGCAGATTTTTTGAGTAGACAGCCGATTTCCCACTTTGTCCAACAACAAATCAATTTGATAACATTAGACGAAATAGAAGAACACCAACAGGCAGACAATACCCATTCGGGTCCCACATCTGTTAAGAGAGGACCCTTTCTCTCAGAAATAGCCCACCCTAAAGCAAGTGAACATCTGCAAATTCCAGTGGCGAAAATAACACAATAAATTCTTTTCAGTTGATAGGATTATTAGCCATGCCACCCAGAAGGAGTAACAAAACCCCGTCTCTAGTCATCTAAAATCCGCAGTTCACAATATCTCAGAGATAATGGCTGCAGGTGCCAGAGATAAAGGATGAAAAGTGTCAAACAATACCATAAAGATAAAACGCACCCAATGCGCTTCTTAGTAGTATTACCACCCACGAAAAACATCTGTGTTGATGTAAACAGTCGCTGACTTTGGTACAGCCCCTGACTAAGAGAGCAGGCAGTCTGTTGTGAGCTGTGTATGTGAAAGCACTTGTATGTTTCGCGTCATGCTAGAAGGACGCACCACCTCAACTACAGACACATACATTAATTGCTTAAAACAAATTTTTCAGATTAACAAACCAAAGAAATTATTAAGTGACAGAAACGCCGCATTCACATCAACCAAGTTTAAACACTTCTTAAAAAACCATAATATATCACAAATTTTGACCGCCTCTCATAGGCCTGAAAGCAATGGCAAACAAGAGAGGGTAGGAGCCACCATTATGCAAAGAATGCGCTGTAAAATTAATGGAGATACACAGAAAACACCCTGGCCGAAAGTTCTAGAACAGGTTACCGTAGATTACAATAATACCCCTCATCAAGTTACCTCATTCCCTCCAATATGTCTATTATATGGATGTTCCCCATACATTTCTCCATTAGCTGAAACTAAGATTTACCCAGATTTAGATAGAGCGAGAGAGATTGCATACGAAAAAACTATCATTGACTATCAGAAAAACAAGGTACAGTATGATAAAAAATTCAAAAACTCCCCGTTTAAAGTAGGTGATACCGTCATGATAGAGACATTTCATTACCCCAACACCCGCAAACTAACCCAAGCGTACGAGGGGCCTTTTACAATCACAAAACAATTATCCGATGTGACATATGAAATTAATAAGCGAAACCCACTGACGAAAACAGACGTCGACGTAATTCCTGCATCTAGGCTACGATATTTTAATTCAGCACAGAATTTTGAATTGTGTGAGGGAACGAAACCCCAGTCGCCCAACAGCTGATAGCAGATAAACAACCTAGAGACGCGAAAAGAAACCCCAGTCGCCAAACAGCTGATAGCGGATAAACAAACAGAGGAGGCTAGGAGTAACAGTTGAACCCTGACCCCCCAACAGAAGTAAGTCAAACGACGAGTAGTGTTTTAGAGGGGGAGGAAAGAGCGAGTCCCCGATTCCTTTGAGTGTGTAAAAAGAGACGAATAATAAGTTACCTTAACCAAACTAGCTGAAGTTGTCAGAATTATTTTATTATTTTTTTTAATTATGAAGTTAAGGGAAAAAATGGAAGGAGGAAATTTGTACCTTTCAGTAGAATCTAAAATTCATTTAAATAGGACAGGCTTATTCAAAGACAAGCTATCATGAGAAATTAGTACTCTGATTAGCAGATGTCATCATAAGTCAGAACACTACAGTTAGGTTTGAAGGATAAGGTAATTGAAAAATTGAGCTTGAGAGAGATGAATACTGGAAGGGTGAAAGGATTAAATTTCGCTCAATGTAGAGATCTAAACCAAAGAAATTATTAAGTGACAGAAACGCCGCATTCACATCAACCAAGTTTAAACACTTCTTAAAAAACCATAATATATCACAAATTTTGACCGCCTCTCATAGGCCTGAAAGCAATGGCAAACAAGAGAGGGTAGGAGCCACCATTATGCAAAGAATGCGCTGTAAAATTACAGGAGTATAGGAAAGAGATCTTGAGATTAAGAAAAATAGAAGTTATTCCCCTGTATTAAAGAATATAGTGAATTAAAAAACATGAGAGAATTTAAGTGGAATGAAAGAGATGAATAATCTAATAATTGTAAAAAGCATTGTGTTCATATGATATATTTGTGTCTTAGTAAGGATTTTATTATATTATATCACCTGTTATTTCTTTTTCATTATTACGCACTATTATCATATTATCTATTTTATGATCATACTGGCATTATTGTGATTGTATAAATAGTAATTATTATCCGAGTAAACCAGTGCTCTAGAAGTGTAAATAGTATTGAGTTATATTTTTCTAAATTGAACTAATTTAGTGCGTGATTGTCAATATGTTTTCCTATTTAATTAATGTTGAGTTACGTTTACCTGAATTGAAGTATTTAATGTATCATTTCTGTGTATTGATTTAGCATTGATTTACAAGTATCAGAATTGAATTGTTTTTGTGTATGATTTCATGTAGATTACTATTGAATTAGAACTGATTTTCGGTATAATGTATCTGCATGGAGATTCAATTAAGCCATATCCATTACCATTTCTATGTTATTCTTTTCATGGCTATACTAGTATATTATCTTATTACATATTTTATTATCCCACTAATATTGTTATAATTATGCACTTTTAATTACTATTAGACTATTGTTGTAATTGTGCACCTATTAATTTGAGGCCGAGTAATTGTATTGTTATGGTATTGAACACGATGACTGGAGATGGAGGAATTTAGATAGGTGGAGAACTTCTCCAGAGATACGGAAAGATTTATAATTCCAGCTAACGTATGTCGATATAAAGAGCTTGATACTGCAGATCAAGAGTTTTATATCGATTATGACTTAACTTAAAAATTGAAGTAGTAAAACTTATAATGTTGATCTTGCAGAGTGAATTAGGTGAGGTCCCAACATACTCACACTCAGGTGTCTCTCACCCTATGCAGGCATAGGATGATAGCCTCTTGGGAGGGGGGATGTGACATTATAAGTTGAATCTTGACATTATAAGTTGAATCTCGTCTATTTCTATAATTCGGGTCCCACATCTGTTAAGAGACGACCCTTTCTCTCAGAAATAGCCCACCCTAAAGCAAGTGAACATCTGCAAATTCCAGTGGCGAAAATAACACAATAAATTCTTTTCAGTTGATAGGATTATTAGCCATGCCGCCCAGAAGGAGTAACAAAACCCCGTCTCTAGTCATCTAAAATCCGCAGTTCACAATATCTCAGAGATAATGGCTGCAGGTGCCAGAGATAAAGGATCAAAAGTGTCAAACAATATCATAAAGATAAAGCGCACCCAATGTGCTTCTTAGTAGTATACCACCCATAAAAAACATCTGTGTTCATGTAAACAGTCGCTGACTTTGGTACAGCCCCTGACTAAGAGGCAGTCTGCGATTGTCTGTCTTTGTAAGCACTTGTATGTTTCGCGTCATGCTAGAAAGACACTCTGATATCCGCTACCAACTGTTATAAAATAAAGGACTGCAATTTTATAGAACTCTGCCTCTTCGTTTCTGCTTATTATTTGTTGTTATGGAAATCATGTGGTGAAATGTCACACATACATATATATATATATATATATATATATATATATATATATATATATATATGTATGTATGTATATATATATATATATATATATGTATGTATATATATATATATATATGTATGTATATATATATATATATATGTTTGTATATATATATATATATATGTATGTATATATATATATATGTATGTATGTATATATATATATATATGTATGTATATATATATATATATGTATATATATATATATATATATATATATATATATATATATATATATATATATATATATATATATATAATGATGAAACTTATACCACATGGGTTTTTAAGGATTAAATTCATATATCTTTATAAACAAGGATTCACATATCTATTTGTCCATCCGAACAGGTTCAGACCATTTAAGGTAATTCTTCCTTAAAGTATGCATATAAATTCAACGCTTAGTTATTGATTTATACAGCTAAATGTCAGGAAGTATTAATCATTAAACTTTCTAGATCAAATTATCTGAGTTAGTCAAAAAGTAGATACCTTTAAAAGCTTTTCAGTACTATTTGCATCTTTAGATGTATCTATACCTGTGTACATAAATATAAATTTAGATATTTTTGTATTTTTATGCATTCTGTTTCAGTTTTATATTACCAATATACGTATATATGTTTAATGGATTTATTTTTTTATTGTCATCTGAATTTTTAATTACATGTAGAATTAACATATATGTTTATTTTTATTTATGTATTTGTCTGGAGTGTCTATCATTGAACATATATCATTAATTTATTTGTGTAAATTCAACTATAACGTCTCTTTATGCTCATATATTTTGTAATTTTATGGATTCTGTTTCAGTTTTATGTTACCAATATACGTATATATGTTTAATGGATTTATATTTTTCCCTGTTACCTGAATTTTTAATTACATGCAGAATTGACTTATATATGTCTATTTTTATTTATGTATTTGTCTAAATTGTCTATCATTGAACGTATCTGATCAATTTATTTGTGTGAATTCAACTATAACGTCTCTTTATGCTTATATATTTTCTGAATCTAGCTATACTTCTATGTTTACCTAAATTTTTTCTTCATCTTGCCTATCGTTTATTAAATGTATAAATCACAGTTTCCTTTTACTACAACCTAACTAAAAATGCGTAACTACGTCTGAACATCTAATTATCTGTTCGCGCATGATACCTTAAGCTTGTTCAAACCTTTTGTGTATTTTACGTTTAGGTATATGAGACACCGAGTTTTTCTTTTATTGCTTTACCTGTGTAAGGGAAAAAGTTTGTATCATTTGAAATCCATATGTATCCTATATAATTTCTTACTTTAAACTGTAGTTAGCGTATAATATTATATTCTACTTTTACTCTGTGTGTTTCTTAATAATATAATTATCTCTCTGTTTTAGTTTATAAATTTGCATAAGCCTATTTCAACTTAGTAAGAATTAATTATCAGTCGTCTCAATTCAAAATTGCTTGTGAAGTTTGATTTTTGTGGACATCATTCGAAATTATAATGATCTATTTAGATATGCTGTCAACTCTTTTCGCGGGTTGATAACAGTTGAACATCTATTGGTATCTGAAACCAATGTTCGCTCTTTCCTTTATTCATATAATCGGGCGATGCCCAAATGGCTAGGGCGCTGGCATTCGGTACTAAAGTATGTGGGTTCGAGTCGCATTATCTTTTAGTCTATTGGCTCATTACCTATTAGTCTATTCGCATGGATGTTTGCACCTGTTCGGAATCATCTGTGAGCAGTACGCGTAATTATCCCGCTTGTAGTAAAAGCTGACCGTAGCGTTCTAAAACAAGCAACCAAACAGCCTTCATTTATATATATATATATATATATATATATATATATATATATATACTGCTCAAAACAATTAGGGGAGCACATGGTTTTCACGAAATTACGCAAATACTTACACCGATAAGTAACATAAAATAAATCCTCCGTAATTTAAAGCCTAGCTGGAAACAGAAGAAGAAAACTTCATATGCAAATCAAAGTTCATGACGTCAAAAACCAGAAAAAGGACATAAGGGCGGAATTCGGGATATTGCAGAAACGTCTGTTTCACTGCCTTAACTGTGAAATTCGATTTCTCAGTTATTCTTTTTGAGAAAAGGTGACTTGAAAATGTCTGAACTACGTGATTTACCAGAATCCATGGCATGTCGTATTATAGACAGACTTGAATCCGGGCAAATACAACGTAGTGTCGCGGACGCTGTTGTAGTCACCAGAAATGTCGTTGCAAGGCTGTGGAATTGATTCCAAGAAACACGGAACGTTAGACGTCGACCAGAGCAAGGTCCGCCACGCGCCACTACAGCAACTGATGACCGTATATACTGTTACTCGTCGAAACAGAACAGACAATGCTACTCAGCTGCAAAGACAGTTGCTCTTGGCAACAGGACGAAGGGTGTCCAGCCAAACAGTACGTAATAGGCGTCAACAGGGAGGTCTCTATGCACGTAGGCCAATGGTCTTCATTCCGTTGACATCACGCCACTGTGCTGCCCGAAGAAGATGGGCTGCTGAACATCGAGATTGGGAGCAACATGATTGGAGCCAAGTGCTGTTTACAGACGAGTCCCGATTCAGTCTGGAGTGTGACACCCGGCTTGTTTTGGTATGGAGGGAAAGGGGCACTCGAAATAACCCCACATTCGTTCGTGAAAGGTCCCAATATAGTCGAGCTGGATTTATGGTATGGGGTGGAATCAGCATAGGTGGACGTACGGACCTGCATATCATTCGGAATGGTACTTTGACGGCCCGAAGGTATGCAGACGACATACTGAGACCTCATGTCATACCTTACGCTGCAGCCATAGGGGATTCCTTTGCTTTCCAGCATGATAATGCCGGACCGCATGCAGCTTGTCTTGTGGAGAACATGCTTGAAGCTGAAACAATACAGCGTATGCAATGGCCAGCGTGCTATGTTGACCTGAATCGAAGCGAGCATGTTTGGGACATGCTCGGATGACGCATTGCTGCGAGACCAAGGCCTCCGTTTACTCTCCGAGACTTGGAGATTGCACTTCTTGAGGAGTGGAACAGTATTCCCCAAAGTCTTATCGATAGCATCATCGCATCCATGGAAAACAGGTGTGCAGCAGTCTTAGCTGTTCGAGGAGACCACACGCCATATTAACAATCTTGCATCATTTCTAAACAATACTTTTTTTTATCGTTTACATGTAACCAAATTGTTGCCCTAAATCATGTTTTCATGTTTTTTCCATATTTTCAAAGAATTAAAGCTTAATTTCAAATTTTTTTACGTCTTTTTTTCTGTATTGCGCATTGATACGCGTGTACTATCCAATTTTATGCCAATACGTGGCTGTCCCGCACGGTTTTCTTAACTTCTTTGCTTGCACCCCTAATTTTTTTGAGCAGTGTATATATATATATATATATATATATATATATATATATATATATATATATATATAACATTTCCGTAACTGACTGACTGATTGACTGACTGGCATACAACGCAAAGACCAAACCGCTGGACCTAAAGGGCTGAAATTTTGCATGGCGATTCTTGTTATAGTGTAGGGGTGCACTAAAAAATATTTTTGAAAAATTCTTCTTAGAGTTTTTAAAATTAAATTTTATTGCTGTTTTAGTAACTTATTTTAAGTTTATATTTAAAATAATAATTTGAGGGTTATAGAGTGTATATTACGGAAAAGATCATAAAAAGTTCTTAAAAATGAAATCTTTTTCGAATTTTTGACTCCATTTTCTGATTTTTGGTGAATTTTTAAAGATTAATTTTTACAATTTAAATTATTAAATGCTGATCACGTGATTTCTTTTTCTGGTACTTTAAATAAATTTATCGTCACGTGCATGAGAACTAAATAGACAAAATTTTTTTTTTCTTGCTAACGCGGCAGACGTTGAACACTATCGAAAAAAACATTAAAATACAGTAAAAGATATGATCCTCAAACTGTACTACATTAACTGTACTATATTGTTTAGTATGTGCTATTAGATTTAATTGTAATATTTTTTACATTATTCTATCTATAAAAATAATCCCCTACGAATTTTAATAAACATATATTTTTGTTTATTTTTTACATCAGTTGTCTGCATTTATCGTCGAATTTGCCATATATATCTATATATACACACACACACACACACACATATATATATATATATATATATATATATATATATATATATATATATATATATATATAAATTAAATTCAACGGTAAATGTATGCAATTAATGCCAAAAATATCTAAATATATATATATATATATATATATATATATATATATATATATATATATATATATTTATTTATTTATTTATTTATTTTTGGCATTAATTGCATACATTGACTGTTGTACTTAATTTGAATGTACTCCGTAGCGAAGCACGGGTTTTCAGCTAGTTCATTCATAAACGCAGTAAACTGAAAAAAATTAAATACTTTGCACTACAGAACATCTATATGACACTGAAACTGAGTTGTATTTAATCAAATTAGTGAAAGAAACCACCGTATTTGTAACAATGCGATTCCTTAGACACTACCAAAGCTGAAATCAAAGAAGTTTCACGAACACGAGGCCCCAGGTTACCGCATTATCTATATTTTTAGATATATTTCATACAAAGCTTATTATTAGATTGGAACGTTGCCGTTATCTTTTTGCAACACCTGCATTGAAGATTTGTTTACTGTTAAATTGTGACGCATCAATTCCATATTTTACTGCAAATGTTGGTTGAAAAATTATTTTTTTTATAACCACATTTTTGGGGGGTCTGCTAAATTGTGATATCTGTGTGCCGAGGGAAAAAAAGGAAACTTTTTTAGTAAGATTCAAAGATTTCAAATCAGTTTTAACACAATTAACGTTTAGTATAAAGAAAGTACTGTACATTTATGAAATAATAAATGTACAGTTTCTATATATTTCTAAAGTTATTTTTGATTATAAAGCACAAGTGCACTGCATAAACTACTGTATGTTATGGATTTTGCTTACGCAAACGTTGCAAAATTAAAAAAAGAAATATCTTGCTCAGTTATTGATTGGAAACAAGCGGATAATCAAATTTACAAAAGTCGAGTGTCTCGTCTCTATTTGCGCGAATGTCTTTTAAAATCAATCGAATCTTTTTTTAATAGATACTTGTAAACAGTGGATAATCCAATAAACGTTCATGGGTCATTTAGTAACTTATTATTGAACTTGAAATTTTATGAACACTGTAAGCTAACAAGCAAAATATAGCAAAGTATGAACGAGGCTATACACGCTTATGGCATATGATGCAATGCATTTACAGTATTTAAATTACTGTAAATTTCCTTGGGACTATTTAACACAGTTATTTGCAGTACATTATCTTATATAATTTAGAGCGATTGCTATAGCTGCAGGAGTCAAAACTCGGAAAATGTGATTCTAATTTTTTAATGTTATTGTAATTGATTTTATATTTTGTCCAGTATTTTTCTGGTGATTTATTGTAAAACACAGATTTTTAAAACAAAGTCATGCATTCTGTGGTTCGCAGTGCAAGTCAGCAAAAAACTGCGTACAAAAGCAAAATGATAGCGAATGGATACAGTACGAACAGAGTATATTATGAAAATGATGGATTACTTTTTAAGAGCTGAAAAATCATGCTAACTTATAACAAAGTTAAGCATGGTATAGGTCACAGTTATACACACTACTTCATTTATAAACAGATACTATTGTATAGAAGTGGCATTCAAAACCATAAAGACAAATATCCAGTTATTTTATTGATAGCAAAGTCATGAATAAGTAAATCCATGACATCCGATTTCTGATTCTATTTGAACACCAATTTGTGGTAAAGAAGTTAAAGGTAACTGGCCTACACGTTTCTACGCCTTGTTCAGTCTATCTTCTTTTTCCACGAACTTACCTACGAATCGATACAAAATTCGACCTATTTATATATCCAAGTCTGTGTAAATTTATACATATGTATTAATCCTCCTCCATCATCCGTACGTGCGCGTATGCCTCCACAAATGCGCACCTTCACAGAACACGCATACTAAGTAAACACGTTACGGAAGGATGTATCACTAACACCTCTAACAGAGGCGCGGAATATATTTCTATTTTGAGATATATTTTCTCGTGTTTTTTTCTTCTTCATCAGCTGTTTACTTTCCGGTCTAAAAATTCAATATTTATGTCTATCATATAATCCGCATCTGTTTTGAAATGTATACAGATATTTTATTCTGTTTTCCAAAAATAATGTAACGGATATGGTCTACTTGAATTATGAGTAAAAATATCTCTCTTTTATTTTCCGAAGCCTTCTTCGTAAGCCCAAAATACAGCATAACAATACCCAGTAGTTCTACTATTTTTCCATAGTTTAAAAGAAATATTATTAGTTGCTGTATGTGTGCGTGTATAAGATTTTAAATATCTTATTATTACTATCTAAGGCAAAGAATGTAACATGAAACTAAATTTATTCAGTTACATGCACATTGCTTGAGAGTATAAAACTAAATTTACTCCTTTCATAGACTTTATTGTGGCCTAAAGTAAATCTTGAATATGAGTCTATAAGTTTTAAAAGGCTTCAGTGCATTTGTTGGTTAATAAGGTATTCGAAACCGTTCAGCTGAATTGATTAATCATTTTCAAAATTATATAACAAGCATATAAAGCTTATTAGTGTACACCGTGACTGGGAAGTGTAGGTCAGAGTAGTTATTAAATTATTTCGACTAGTCAAGAGCGCCCATGTCTCTTCATTCAGGGAAAATTTGTGAGGGTTTTCAATAACTATCACGAAACGGTTTTGAGGAATGGTGTTCTGTGTAACTAACTGCCTGGAAAAGAGAACGTTTTGGGCCAGATTTCGGAATTTGTAAGTTTTATTCTTAATGAATTTAAATCTGATGAAAGACAGTCTGATAGCAGAGAATGCATGGAACGTGGTGTTTATAAATTAAGAGAAACGAATTTAATGTTTCTAAATTATCATCCCCTACCCTGCCAGTACTATTCTACGGGGAGAGTATGTGAGGTTTTTCGTGATTTGGTTGTGGCTTAGAACTATAATGCTCTTGTTGCCTCCTACTTGAGAAAACGTAACAAGAACTTGCTAATTTAACGGCATTTAACTACAGAAAAACTGATAATACAACTTATCAACACCAAACCATTTTTATTTTTAACTCAACTGCATTCCAAAAAGAAACTATGTACATTACTGTTGCCACACAATTATTTTTAACAGTAATTGCAAAAGTAACATTTAAAAATTATAAAAATATTTGAGAGTTAAATTTAAATTAATTGTTTATATTTTATGCAGTTACATTTACTCCCCTACCAGTAACGAACGTTACGCTAGAAAAGTTGGACACAAGTAATGATGTTTATCATCAAAATAATAACAAAATTAATAAATAATATAAAATACCAGTTTTTGAATCTCAACGGTGTCTTAAGAATTCTACCAGTTCGGGATTGTCTTAAAGCTGATTTGATTTTGGGTTGAATCACAGTTGCTCTGGTTTGAATCTCAGCTGATGTAGGAGTATTGTTCACGCAATTTGGAGTTGTAGGTTTCTCTTGTTCAGGAATTTGTTGTGGTAGAATGTATGCTGGCTTCAATCTGTCTATCGATACATTTATTCTTTATTCTTTATCCTGAGAGTAAAATATTTTGGTGAACGATTGATAACAGAATATGGACCTTCATATGGGGGCTCGAGTTGCTTCCGAACTCTGTTAATATGAAGAAAAACGTGAGAGGTTGATCCTAAATCTTTATGTACAAATATTTTGGGAATACCTTTCTGTTGAGTTTTTCTCGGCCTGATTTATCCCATATGCTTTTACAATTTATTTATAGAAGTTCCAGGTGGTGTATGATTTATTTTTGCTTCAAAGAATTCTCCAGGAAGTTTGATATTTTCTCCATATACCATTTCTGCTATTGTATAGTTAGTATCGTCGTGGTTTGCAGTTCGTAGGCCTAAAAGGACTGTTGGTAACGTTTCACTCCAACTTATATTATTATGGGATTTTAAAGCAGCCTTTATTGATCTGTGGAGCCGCTCAACCTTGCATTGAACTGCGGGTGATAGGCTGTAGTATGTGAAAGCTTAATGCCGCAGATTCTAGACAGGGTTTGAAATATTTCGGATGAAAATTGAGTTCCTCGATTAGTAATTAAATGCAGGGGTATTCTAAATCTTGCTATCCAATTGCTGTAGAATGTTTTAGCTACAATTTCTGCCGAGATGTTTTCTAGCGGAATAGCTTCCATCCAATTTGTGTATCTATCTATACATGTCAGACAATAGGTAATGCTATTTGATGATGGTAGCGGACCAACAAGATCAATATGTACTTCTCGAAATCTTTCTGATGGCTTTTGATATTCTCCTAATATTGATTTCGTATGACGAGATATTTTCGATTTTTGACATGGAATACAAGATTTCGCCCAATTCTGGATATCTTTATTAATATTCGGCCAAATAAATTTTGAAGAAATTAATTTTATTGTTGATCTAATTCCAGGATGGGATAATCTGTGAAACTGATGAAATATTTTCATACGATAACTCTTAGGTATATAAGGTCTAATATGTTGTGTTGAAGTATCACACCATAAATGTTTTTCAGATGGAAGAGGATACTGTTTAAAATTCAAACTTGTAGATTTTTGCAATGTCTCAAAATTCTCGCTCTTGTTCTTCCGCAATTTGATCATAATTAATTAAGGTGATTTCTTCAATTCTGGACAATGTAGCTGCTACTACGTTATTTTTTCCTGTAATGTTGTAAATTCCGTTGTAAATTTCATTGCAATACCGTTGTAAATTCTGAAATATATTGAAGTTGCCTAATTTGCCTTGGAGATGCTTTATCGGACTTTTGTAAAAATGCATAGATTAAGGGCTTGTGGTCTGTATACATTGTAAATTTTCTTCTTTCTAACAAATGTTTGAAATATTTAATGGATAAATAAATTCCGAGAAGTTTACGATCATATGTGCTATAATTTTGCTGTGTGAGGTTAAGCTTCTTGGAATAAAATTCGATTGGTTTCCAACTAGCGTTTTCAAATTGTTGTAAAACTGAGCCTACCGCCCAATCCGAAGCATCTGTACACAACGATAAAGGTAATTCCGGGTTTGGGTGGGACAGAAGAGCAACATTTCCTAAATCTTTATTACATTTTTCAAACTGTTCAATGGCCTCATCTGTCCAAGTTATTTTTCGATTATCTCTTTTATTTGCACCTTTTAAGTATTCGTGTAAAATGGCTTGAGTACTAGCGGCGTTTTTCAAAAAACGACGGTAGAAATTAACCATTACGAGAAAGGTTCGCAATTGATGAACAGTTTCAGGCAATTTAACATTAAGAATAGCTTTAACCTTTTCAGGAAGAGGTTTTGATCCCTCACTTGTAATTAGAAAACCTAAAAATTCCAATTCATGAACTCCAAAAACATATTTAGAAATATTGAGTCTCAATCCATATTTTTACAATCTATCAAAAACTAATGTTAAGTGTTTTTCGTGTTCCTCTTTTGACGCTCTTTTGAGTTTTTGACGCAATTAAAACATCATTCAAATATGGGAAAACAAAATTTAGTTCTCTAAATACCTCATTTATGAATCTTTGAAAGGTAGCAGGAGCGTTACGCAAACTGAAACTCATTTCGTTAAATTCATGTAGGCCGAAAGGGGTTATAATAGCAGTTTTTGGCTTATCATATTCATTAAGAGGAATCTGGAAAATATGCTTTATGCAAATCAATTTTAGAAAATATTTGAGTGTTTTTTAAAATGTGGTTGAAATCTTCTAATCGGGGTATGGGGTAACGATCTGGTATTGTTTGTGCATTCAAACGCCGATAATCTCCACATGGTCGGAAAGAACCATCTTTCTTAGGAACCATGTGAAGAGGACTGGCCCATTGGGATTTAGAGGAGTTAATAATCTCATTTTCTAACATATATTGGAATTCCTGTTTTGCTATCTGCAATCGTTTGGAATCCAATTGTCTAGCTTTGGTATAAAAAGGTTGTCTTCTAGTTGTAATAAAATGCTCAACATTATGCTTAAATGTAGATACTGATAAATTAGGTTTAGTTAAATTTGGGTACTGTTGTAACAAATTAGCATATTTAGAATTTTTATCTAGAGCACTAATAGCAATATCAAAAAACACAGCCGTTACATTACTTGGAACAGACAGATTAGATATTCCATCAATTAACTGTTTATTATGAATGTCAACTAAAAGTTTAAATTTATTTAAAAAATCAGCTCCTATAATCGCTTTATCGACTTTAGATAATATAAACGGAAATTGAAATTCTCTTCTAAGTCCTAAATTTAAAGTTAAAATTTTAATTCCATAAGTAGGAATTTCCGTTCCATTCGCTGAGTATAATTTAAAATCATCTACTGTTGTATTGTGATGAGTCGCAGGAATGAGGCTGATGTCAGCACCTGAATCTACTAAGAACCGCAGTCCTGTGTTTCTGTTCTTCAGAAATAAACGAAACTTGCGGCTTTTATTAATATCAGCAACAGCGGTAGACGCTAATCCTGTTGCGTCATGGAGTTTTCCGACCTCTCTCGCCAAGCACATGGCGAATAATAATTCTCAGGTCGAAGACGATCGCCAAATTTAAAATGAAAAAAACAATATTTACTTTTCGGATTCAATCGCTTATTTGAACGGCTACGACTTCGAGATATATTTCGGTGATGATATCTAAATTTTGATCTAGAACGGTCATTTTTTTGCAATGAATCAATTTTTTGTTCCAAACAGCTATTCTTGCAATTAAAGCATCATTAGAGTTAATTTTTGGTGAAACAGCATAAATTTCTTTTTCAGATTTCATCTCATAAATTTTGTCAGCCATTGTGGCCAATTTATGTAAATTTTCATCACATACGAGAAGAATATTTTTTATACAATCAGGCATTTTATCCAGCCATAAAGGTTTTAGCACTTTTTCCGGAAAATCGTCTGTTGCTAGACTTTTGATTTTCTGCAAAAGTTGACTTGGCTTATAATCTCCGAGTTCTAATCCAGTAACCAAACGCTGAATTCGTTTGTTTTCACTTTCTTTGAAGGTATTCAAAAGTCTTTCTTTTGCCATAGAATATTTTTCGGACTTAGTGTCTTTAATAATGTCCCATATATTTTCAACATACTTCGGTTCAAGCTGGGATATTAAATAATTGAATTTAGTTTCTTCCGTGGTGATTTTATTTATTTGAAACTGGGTTTCCACTTGGTAAAACCAAATGTCCTGTTTTTCTCGCCAAAATGGTGGAATCTTAATGCTTACTTTATACGCTTCGGCAGGCATCCATTAAAGTAGTTATTCCTGGTCCGCTTTGCGTAGTCATATTAATAAACAAATTGAACTCTCGGGCCACCAGTTGTTGCCTCCTAGTTGAGACAACGTAACAAGAACTTGCTAATTTAACGGTATTGAACTACAGAAAAATTGATAATACAACTTATCAACACCAAACGATTTTTATTTTTAACTCAACTGCATTCTAAAAAGAAACTATGTACATTACTGTTGCCATACAATTATTTTTAACAGTAATTACAAAAGTAACATTTAAAAATTATAAAAACATTTGATAGTTAAATTTAAATTAATTATTTACATTTTATGCAGTTACACTCTCTATATATACATACATACACACAGAGTGAAACATATCTAGCCGGTCACTCCTATTCGACGATCACCCCTCTAAACGGCCATGTTTGTACGAAAAAGATTCAAGATTCCATAGAGCCAATGTTATGGGAGTAACCTCTTTTCGACTGCAACCCCTGAAAACGGTCACCATTTTTTTTGGAACCATTAATGAACCATGAATTTTTTTTGAACCATTTTACCCATATATATATACACACGTGGAAATCTAAGAAGAGATCCTTTATTTTTTTAAACAATACAAACAAACAATGTGCGACCGTGGAATGAGTTGCTCTTTTGATCTGATACAAAACAAATAATCTGAAGGAAAATTTGATCTGAGGCAAAATTTCAATAATAATATTTTCATATAAAGGTGTAAATCACCGCTTTGTCCTGTGTACAAAGAAGTTAAAACTGAAAATTAACCAATGAAGCAGACTTCTATTTGGTCATTAACTCATAACCGAAGGAAAATTAAACGATTGATCTTGAAGAGTAAAACTTTCAGAGACAATCTTTCATTTTATAAAAACAGCATTGTTGATACAGAGATTTTTACCGTTAAATTATTTTATAAAAGTAATCAAAATATTGTTTATCTCCATGAGTTAATTTTAAGTTTTAACTTGTGTATGTATGTGTGCGCCTGTACAATGTACATGTATATGTGTGCATATGAAAATGTAAGTTTATGTGAATATGTATATTTGTATATGCAGATGAGCATATTTGTATATATACTGTGAATTTTCTCTATCCGTTTAATCCCTATTCGACGACTCCCCCTCTAAAGGCCACTTTTTTGAGAGCAATTACTAGCCGCTACAGAGAAGTTTCTCTATCTATCTATCTATCTATCTATCTCTATCTCTCTAACTGTCTATCATCTGTCTCTATCTCTCTAGCTGTCTATCATCTGTCTCTATCTCTCTATCTATCTATCTCGTGATGTCTCTCTATCTATGTCTCTCCATCTATCTCTATCTATCTCTCTATCTCTATCTAGCTATCTATCTCAACATTTCTCGGTCAATCTCTCTCTCTCGCTATCGCTTTCTCTCACTCTCTCTCTATCGCTTTCTCTCTCTCTCTCTATCGCTTTCTCTTTCTCTCTCTCTTTTTCTATCGCTTTCTCTTTCTCTCTCTCTCTATCTTTATCTATCTATCTCTATCTCTCTCGCTCCCTTTCTATCTCTATCTCTTTCTCTCTCGTTCACTCTGTATCTCTATTTACCTCTCTCTATCTATCTCTCTATCTCTCTCGCATACTCTCTTTCTCCCTCTTTCTCTCTCTTTCTCTCTCTCTCTATATATATATATATGTATATATATATAAAATATAATGTGTGTGTAAGTAAGTAAGTATGAAGCGATAAAGATCTTCCCGATTTTATTTTAACCAAAGCAAATTGTGGGGCTTTTAAAGACAGTTATTTACATGGTTTCGAGGTATAATAATCTGAACATATGTTTATAAATCAGAATGAAGGGGGTAGATTATCGTAAAAATTGTGTGATGGGAATGGAGAGAACTGAGTAAGAATGTGTGTATGAGTAATTGTATCAACAAGCTGACTGATACTGAATTTTGCTGATTGTTCACTATATGAGGCAATAATTGTTTGGAATTTATTTCTGAAACTTATTTTTAATCAATATAGTATGTCTTTCTGAAAATTGTGATCTATGAGTGTTTTTCCAAAATGTTTGATTTCTGAGCTGCAAAAAGTGTATATAATAGCTGAGTTTTAAATCTCTAATTATGACTGAACAGCAAGTCATCTCTGTCTATGTCCATCTGGGCGAAAAATTTCTAATGTTTAATTTGGGGTGCAAAACACCGTGTGAGTTATAATATCTAATTGTTGCCCATTGTGATATTTAGTTTTATTAATGTAATTCTTGTATATGGAATTCAATTCATGTATGGTGCATATTCTAATTAAATTTGTAAACCATTTCATATGTCCAACTTATATTTATAGCATTATGTATTTACTTTTAAGGTAACTACTTCAATACTTTCTAAATTGCTCTTATTATAAATGAACAGTGTAAGGTAGCAACTATATTATTACAATAACTTTATGCATAAATAGGGAAATCTACTAAATTTTAAAATAAACTTTCTCTCATAAGCTCCAGTAAAAATGTCCTTTTCTGATTAGAAACATGTTTACTGATTTATATACAACGTCCTCCGATTTGGTTAAAGTCGCGTGATTGGAGGGATGAAATATATGATATGATTTGATATGATGACAGTAATTTAGGTTCATTATTGATCAAAGATAAGTAGCAATTGTAAAGGTTTTAAATAGAATAGAAAGATTTCAAAACTTTAATGGGATTTAAGAAATTAAAATGTGTGTATAAATTTGGTGAAAGTACTTATCACGAAATTATTTAAAGCTTTACTATTTTTATGCAGTAATGTAAAATGCAATAGTGGAGATTGTATGCATTAAGTATCTAAAAATGATAATTTTATTGTTTAACAAAGGGCTTTGCCGTATATTTTCTTATATCGAATTGTGGCGATCCAGTATACGCAAGAAACTGATTATTCAATCAAATTTACGTCAATTGATCTTGACTTATCAAACATGAGTTGTTTCATCTGGGTATGCTTTTTACTATCAATAATTTTATTTTCATTGTAATTATAAATTATTTAAATCTAACGACAGTTCCAAACTGAGAACAAAGATATTCTGTATAAGATGTAATAGGTTTGGTAAACATTAAATGAAAACCATCGCTTCCATATGATAGGGCAAGCCTAAAATTTTCAACGGCAATGAGTTTTTTTCAATCAACGACAGCACATTGAAATCTGGGGATTGGTTTGGATTTCTATCTAGGACCACGCTGTGGTAGCTTACTTACCCAACTATTATTGAAAGAGGGTGACTATTCCACAATATATAATGCAGTCGTGAGATCGTGACAGCAGAGTGCTAAAATACCTAGCTTCTAACTAAAAAAATGAATTTGGGCTCTCTGTAGCCATTGTTAACTTATGTCAAATGCAGTGGGGGGAGGGATTGTATGCATTAAGGATCTAAAAAGAATAATTTTACACAGCAAAGCCCTTTGCCAAACAATATTTTTTTATATCGAATTGCGGCTTTCCAGTATACGCAAGAAACTGATTAATCAATCAACTTTTCAGTCAATTGATCTTGACTTATCAAACATGAGTTGTTTCATCTGGATATGTTTTTTACCACCAAGAACTTTATTTTCATTGAAATTATAAATTATTTAAATCTATAAATTATTCTTATAAATTATTTAATGCTTTGTTTTAAAATAACATTTTGATTTTTTAGGAGATACTAGAATTTGCAGATGTCCTTTAATAAAGGTGCCCTCTTTATTAGTTAAATGCACTTGAAGTATTCTTTGATAAGAGTATTGACATCAAGGCAAACTGTAACCGTGACGAAAATTGAGGATACATGGCAAAACTTAACATGCGCATTTATCATGGGTATCAGAATCAATCTATGGGTTCATTGGCTGTGATTTTTTATTATTTTCTATATCTGCTCAAAAAATATAAAAGTATTTACGAGTATTTTTGTCTGGAAGCCTTAATTTTTTTTTTCTGTTTGTCTCATAGGGCGTATCGATTAACAATTTTTCATTAACGAACGGAAACTGTTTGCTTTTCTCTCATGGCACTGAACGCTTCACAAATTTTCGCCTAATTAAAAGATTTAATGTTGCTATATATAGAGCAGTAATCAATTTCTTATCAAGATAAATAATGTTTAACTGAAAAATTCTTTCCGATTCTCATTTTTCATTAATTTTTCTTAACTTTTGTTTCGATCCCGTTATTTTATCGTAAAGAACTTCATTAGTACCGCAGAACCTAATTTAATTGAGAATTTCTTTTCAAAAGAAACAGAATGCGAATCGAGAGCAAAACGGATATTGTACTGCTTACATTCAAGAGGAATTTAATTATCTAGAGAAACACTATCCTGAAATAAAAAGGTTAACAGCATGAAAAAAGCAGCTTTTGTTTCCCATGCTTAAAAAAAAAGCATTTCTTTTCTGCTGAGAAACTGATTTGATTCTCTATCTAAACAATTCAAAAAGGTCGGTAGTTACAGCTTGAAAGACAGAAATAGAAAATTAATTATCACTATTTATAGAAATATTAAACGGGACAAATCCAACTGAAAAAAATGTTTTATTGTCTTTTGTATTCGCCATTTCTTTTAGGATTAAGTTTTTGGAGTACTTAGAAGAAGGTGTCTTTGTATTGTAATCATTCTTATGTTACAAAAATGTTTTATGAAAGTACGAATAGAGTGTTTTGAACAGATTAATTTATAACAGTAAAGTTTATTGCTGAAGGGGCGTCTCACAAAAATGGCTATTGTTGCAGATGATACCAGGTGCAGACCTAATTTTCGAGGTTTATGCTATGTGTATAAGAATTGCTTTTCTTTTGAGTTTTGTTGCTATTGATTTAAAATATAATACGGATGAACTATTTCTATATATCGGATAAAAATGATCATAAACTTACCCTTCATTGTTTTACATCGGCAATAATTAGGGTTTGGATTTAAAAAGTTTGCTTTTTGAATCATATATTAAAGCATTACTTTTATGCAGAATGTTTATGAATAAATATACCCAATAAGTAATAGCGTTGGAAAATAAGTTAACTGTTTAGACTGTTGAATAAAATAATTTGCTATTTTGATATCGTATCAAGTTTATGCTTATTGAAGTAAGTGACTTGTAATGAAAAAAGGACTTTTGAAGCTATGACTTTTTAATTCATAATTTGGTTAACTCTGAAAATAGGTTAAAAGTCGCTTGTATAAAATGTAAAAGATATAAAATTCTAAGTTTTTTTAATGACTTTAATTTATTCTCGCTAAAAGTGCTCATGTTTCTAAAAACAACATAACCCTTATAAGAGTAGAAAGAGAAAAAAAATTGTTGCTGAAATCGATTATCGTATTACCTGATTATAGATATTTATTGTATAGAATAATCGATTATTGTTTTGTTGAAGATAGCGTTTTTTTTAAAAATTTAATTTTAAGTGTTGTAATCGGATAACAGAACGATTTTTTTTATTTTGTGACAAATTATTTTTTTTTCATTTTCAGTAAAATATCTAGAACCAAATAATGTAGTTGCAGACGATTTTAGACCGAGGAAAAAAATGTAACCAAATATAAAAAGGTTCTAAATATTCTTTGCTGAAAACAGACAATGCTTCTGGCTTATGAATAGTGGATTATGCAATGGATGACGAAAAAAAAGTGTTTCTTTCATTTAATGCTTCTGCAGCGAAATTATAGATCAAAAGGAAAAAAACTGAAAATTAAGCTGGATAGCACATTTTATTTCCTCTGCATAAATGTTAAATGTTCTGATAAGCACCCGAATTTTCCGTGACCATGATTAGTGAAATACGAAACGTGTCACGATAAAAAAAACATTGTTTCTTTCATTTAATATTTCTGAATCAAAATTTCATATCAAATGTAAAAATAGGATAAAAATAAACCGAATAGCCCATTTTATTTCCTGTTCATTAATGCTAAATGTCCTGAATAGGTACCGGAAGTTTTCGTGACCATGAATAATGGATTACTCAACAGGTCACGATGAAAAACATTCTATCATTTAATATTCGTGCAACGGAATTATGTATCAAAAGCAAAAAGAACAGAAAAAAGCTGGATTGCATATTTTATTTCCTCTGCAAGTTCTGACTGGCACCGGAATTTTCCGTGACTATGATTAGTGGGTTACGCAAACAGGTCATGATAAAAGTCATTGTTTCTTTCATTTAATATTTCTGGAACAGAATTTCATATCAAAAGTAAAAATAAATAAAACTAAGCTCTATAGCGCAATTTATTTCCAGTGCATTAATTCCAAATATTTTAATAGGCAGAGGAACTTTTCGTGCCCATGAATATAGAGTTACTCAAGAAGTCACGATAAAAGTCATTGTTTCTTTCATTTAATATTTCTGCAGGGAAATTATAAATAAAAACATGGTTGGCGATGTTTGGTTAAATGGGTTAATGACTAGTATATGATTGATTAAAAATTTTTTCGCTGACATTGACGGATTTTATGTGAACAGGCCCTTAGGCGTCATTTGACTGCCTGCAAATTTGCACTCATTTTATTGAAACTGGATTGGGAAGAAAACATTTTACATCATATGGGAGGAAAAAAATAAATCCAAAAACTTTACCTAAGATAGTTTTATCGTTCCAGAATTAGGTTGAGAGTGAAGTTACCGCCTCTAAGCTTTAAAATAATGTTTCCGAGCATTTGTCTGTTTCAGCGTTTTGTAAACTTTCACCGTACACATGAAGTCCTTATTTGAATACTGAGCCAACTCCCTTTTTGTTCATTTTGAGATACATAGATTTAAAGTCTAATGAGTGCTGAGAAATGACTGCTGAAGTCTGATTTATAATACCTTCTGTTGGCTGCAGAAATAAGCTGGAGGTGTAGCAGTATTGAAATAAGATAGAAATGACTTGTATGAACAGGAAAGTGAGGCCAATTCCATTTTTTAAAAGGTGGAGTTGGTCCACTATTCAAATAAGGCCTTCATATAGCCCAAGAAGTACTCTTATTAAGCAGATTTCCTTACGGATATGAGCCGGACGATGGCCGAATGACTAGGGCTCTGGCTTTTGATACCAGAGTCTGTCGGTTCGAGTCCCATTATTGAACTGGATGTTTGTAGCCGTTCGGATTCGGCCGTAAGCTGTTGGTGCAAATCTATTTAGACCACGTGTAGAAAAAATGACCGTAGTGCTTGCTCTCAACCAATCCAAACCTTACGACAATGAAGAAGTCCCTTATCTCAAAGTTTAAAATAACCATGTGTATATTGCTAGCCGATCTTAAATCCTAGATATTATATATAAAGAAATATTGTTGATTCATTTGTAGTTTTGGTAATTTAATCTGCGCACTATATTTAAATCAAAACTTTTCCTGTTCACTTTTTATCAGTAGAAGGCTGAAAAATATTCAAAATTTCTTATTTAAAATAGTCATCCCAACACCCCGTTAAAACAATTTTTAATTATTTTTTAAGTATTTTTCATTATCTTTTTTTTTTTTTTTTTTTTTTTTGGGGGGGGGGGGGGGTTATTGATTTGCGAAATATTTCTGAAATGACAAAGATTTTAATCTTCTCCCTGATGTTTCTAAAAAAATGTAAGTTACTTGAGCTAAACTAATTAATAAATCTGCTGCTGATTTTCTAACTTTTATGAATTCGTAGAAATGTAATATTATTTTGAAAATTTAATCAAAATGATTCATTTAAATTTATTACTTTTTTGAAAGAATTTTGTCTACTTGGGAATAATTAATAAATCAAACATTCTCTCCGGTTTCTTATATCAATAGCTTCTTCTAGATTTATGAAAATAAAAAAAAATATTTGGATGAAAAAGTAAATTCTCTGTAATGCTGATTCACATCTAGGATATATGATTATTTAAAATTTTAATAGTGGTATTGATTTAATATTCTTATTAGAATATGGTGTTTATTTCTTTATGGAATGCAGAGTTTTTTATGGTAAATTTCCATAATTAAATATAAAAGTGCTGTCAATGTCAAAATATATAAATTGACCAAATAAATATGTCTTTTCACTTGTATTTGAATAAACATGCCGTGACATCTACATATAATGGAGTAGATATTAGTACAATTATATTGTTTCTCAATAAGTATCAATGTTGAAGTTTTATAACAATCTGCGAGTGATGAAAGAATTATTGTATAAAATGGTCATTTTCTAAGGGTCGTATATTTAGTGTGCAATAATTATTTTAAATTAACAGTTAAGGTATTTTACTTGTTTGGTATGTCACAGTAAAGTACAGCAGTCAAGTGACTTTCAGAGCTGCAAGACTTTTGTGTATATTTCAGAGCTGATTCATTGCCCTTAGCAGATATGGAATCACGTTACGAAAATCAGGGTTTGACAGCTCAATTTACCCTTTATGTCTATTCGATGTTCCAGAAAAATGATGAAATGTCAAACGCATTCGCTGTTTAAATGGTAGACGGACTAAATTATATCTACAAGTAATTTGTAATACTATTCCGATTTCTGTCCTCTCTGTAGAAATACACGCCTTACAGGCTTGACCAAAAATGCCTATTAACTGCTGCAGTGGAAGGTAAATCGGGACACAAGAATTGGAAAGTGAATCAGGAAAAAGGTGTCTTGTGGTCTGGTGAATCCCTCTTTCATAAACATACGTAGACTATTCAGATTGAATACTGCAGCGATATAAAGGTGAAACCATGAAATTCCAGGTACTTCATCATTCAGTCTGATTCTATGCTACGGAATGCTACGTTGCAGTTTTCTCAACGTTTCTGTGACTTTTAATTCCCTCCAAAAACATCTGACTGTTTAAAGCCATTTAAGATGTTAAATTCTTCTATTTAACTTAGCGTTTATCAAGTGCCCTGCGTAGTTAAGATGGATTATACCAGTAGATATCAAATATCCTCGCGGGATGATGCTCATGTGGTTTGTACTGGATGCAAATGCATAAAGAGCATCAAATATAAATTTTCTTTCGACATCAGCCTCTTTAATTTCATTACTCAATAGAATCTGATTCCCATTTGATGCTTGTGGAACAAAGTCCAGAGGGATATTCAATAAATAAGTGCACCGTCATTTAAATCCTTAAAAATTTTAATCTGCGCTCAGTTAAATAAACAGCAATGCTAGCTAATGCAATGTCTGTAAAATTTGGTATAAAAAGTACTAAACATATGGTGGTGATAACATACGTGCCAAGTGTTCCGTAAAAAACGTATTCGTTCCGTTTTTTAAGCTTTGTTACGAAAATACATTTTCAAGCAAAAATGTCCCGTATTTTTACTTCCACAGCGCTATCGCTTTTCTTCCACTACATCGCGTTTTCGAGATTCATATTTTCTCTTCCCACGTTACGAGTTCTGTCCGTTGTCTTTTGCTATGACGTGCTGCCCTGTCCTGCCCAGCATTACCATACATAAAATCGGTGTTTTCCCTCCGTCTACGCCACGCCACACTAAATACGTCTAAAATGCGAAGTATCCAGACATATATTCCTAAGTATTCTGAAGAATATGATTTTATTCCGAAACATCAGAATTTGTCAAATATTTGTCTTACAGCGCACTTTTACAGTTCTATTCTTGTGTTAGAAAATATTATACAATATCTTTTTTGCTATATAGCTGCTAATTTTCCGCATGATTCGTAACATTTACAGCATGCTGAAGTCGTGTATATCTCAAAACGCCAAGAAAATAACTTTCCTGCTGTGAGGTATTTTGTGGGAAAATATCCCAATTTATTACTTAGAAAAGATGATGAAACTCAATTTGAGGACATTGATGCTTTGGAAGCCGAATTTTAAACTTCTAGCTTGCCGAAATCCCTTCAGATATCTTAGCAGAAGAAAGAGTTGATAAAAAGTGGACAAACCTCTCAAAAGAAAAGGGACCTCTTGGACAGTTAAAATTTGAAAAACTTTCAAGACTGATGCTCGGTATATTGACATTTTCACACGATAATGCTGCCTGCAAAAGAATTTTTAGTTTGGTTCGCAGAAAAAAAACTGATTTCAGAAGCTCTCTTAAGCCTGAGAGACACTGCAAGCAATTTTAGTTGCGAAGTCCCGTACGGCTGAACCATGCTATAAACAAACTTATGATAAACAATTTTTAAAAAAGGTAAAATCCTGTACACATGCATCTCTTAATAGAAATTTATGCTATTCATTAAATTTTTGTGATAATAAATGAAATTAAATAAGCTACCTATCTTACTGTTATTTTTTCATTGTGTATTTATTCTGTCAAGTTTTAAATATTGTGAGCAACCAAGGTAAGCACGCGCTTTTATAATTTAATGTTGTATGGTTTTATGGACGCGTGCTGTGTTCCTTGTTTTTTCTTGGGAGGTTGACATCTATGTGATAATTTGGTGCTGAACATACATTTATATTAATCGACTAGTATTTGAAGCGATACCGAAATTGCAAATACACTGCACTAGCCAAATATAAAAGATGTGGGAACTCGTGTCTTCCAGGTGTTATGACTTAGAACAACAATACGCATTGAATGTGTTTTCAAATACCAAAGATTGCAGTTGAGATAAAATAGGTGTGTTGGCTTTTTTTAGTTTTGTGATAAAGGAGAATGAATTCCATTTAATATCCTTCTAGAAGGTATGAACTTTTTTTTTAATTACTCATACGTTGGTAGCAGTTGATTTGAAATTTCCCTGTCCTTGTAACAATTTTTATTCGGTGAAGAAGAAATTATTTCATGTGCATTACCTATTACAAAGCATAGTCTTCAATGAATTATATTTATAGTAAATTTCGTCACAATCAAGCGAAGTATATTGTTTATTAATGGCTGGTTGACGTAAAGTTTGTCGTGGCTGCAAAGTCCTCCATGTTCTCAAACGTACCTCTGGGGGTGCTGGATCAAGTGTATAGGTCTCGTCACTTGTCTCGGTTCTAAATTACGGGACCGGCCTGTAGGGGTAATGCTGACCGCCTTTACACTGTCCCCTTCAGCGAATAGCCAGGGTGATTTAGGGCGTTCGTCCGCATTCGTTGTTGACCACAACTGGTCTGGTGTCTGCGAGATGTTGTAAGACCCATAATTTATATTCAGGGCGAATGTATAAACTACAACAGCCTCCGCATTATCAAAAAAATATTGTTTATTTATACTGTCTGCACTTTTATACACATTTTAAGCTTTATATGTCATAGCTGAACAAAATACAGAAGTATAATCTTTGATATCATATTTACTGATAGAATACATTGCTTACTAAAATATACTGATTTAGGGGTTGACTGTTCGTAGAGATGTTTATTTACATGGTGATAATATTTTCCTAGTACACAATGACTGTTGTGGGAACATTCTAATAGATACATTATATTATATGTACTTATTTAATTGAGAGTTTTTTTTACAGATATACATTGTAGAAAATGTAGAAAGGTATTTAAAACTGATCTCTCCAGAAACTTTAACGATACAGACTAAAAATATTAGAAGCATACACTAATTTCGTTTAATTAACGTCCTCTACGTGTCTAGACTCCTGAACAGTATTTTCCTTAATTATCAGATTTGAGATGCGATTGCAAAAGATTTCATGTCGTAGATTACACTTTCGTAAAGCTTTTAGCAGCCTGTGTAATTGAGTCTATTGCAAACACCCTCGTCGGATGGAATAAAATCCTTAGTAAAAAGTATGTATACAAAATTTACCTATGCGCTCAACTATCTCCTATCGGTGTGGCTGTGTGAACAAATGTAAAGAAATACAACATTTTAAATGTTATAACCAAATTACATATCAATAAAAAAGATGAACTTTCATAAAAATAAATAAATAGAATGAAGCAATGAAATTTCTTTCGCAGGTATTATTTATTTCCATCCCTATGTGTGGATTACACTATGTCTGACTTAGTGTTCCTCAAGTATCTTCTCATCCCTCTGCCTCGACTACAAAAGTTTTGAATCGCGCCCGTGAATTTTGGGTATATCATCTCCTCCACTACGTGATGTACAGCGCATTACATATATGTATATATCTATATGTATATGCATATATATATATATATATATATATATATATATATATATATATATATATATATAATATGTGTGTGTGTGTGTGTATTTGTATATGCATATGTATATATATATATATATATACAGTGGAATCTCTATCTATCGTTTTCGGATCCATCGTTTTTCCGTATGTGTCGTTCATTTTATCCAGTCCCAACGATCATATTGCTTTGTTATGTTTCCGTATCTATCGTTTTCCAGCATTTATCGTTCATTTCAATCTGTCCCTTGAAAAACGATAGATCGAGATTCCACTGTATATATATATATATATATATATATATATATATATATATATATATATATATATATATATATATCATAGATGTCAACCTCCCAAGAAAAAAATAAGGAACACAGCACGCGTCGATAAAACCATACAACATTAAATTATAAAAGCGCGTGCTTACCTTGGTTGCTCACAATATTTTAAACTTCACAGAATAAATACACAATGAAAAAAATAACAGTAAGATAGGTAGCTTATTTAATTACATTTATTATTACAAAAATTTAATGAATAGCATAAATTTCTATTAAAAGATTCATGTGTACAGGATTTTGCCTTTTTAAAAAATTGTTTATCATAAGTTTGTTTATAGCATAATTCAGCCGTACGGGACTTCGCAACTAAAATTGCTTGCAGTGTATCTCAGGCTTAAGAGAGATCTGAAATCAGTTTTGTTTCTGTGAACCAAACTAAAAATTCTTTTGCAGGCAGCATTATCGTGTGAAAATGTCAATATACCGAGCATCAGTCATGAAAGTTTTTCAAATTTTAACTTTCCAAGAGGTCCCTTTTCTTTTGAGAGGTTTGCCCACTGTTTATCAACTCTTTCTTCTGCTAAGATATCTGAGGGGATTTCGGCAAGCTGGAAGTTTAAAATTCGTTTTCCAAAGCATCCATGTTCTGAAATTGAGTTTCATCATCTTTTCTAAGTAATAAATTGGGATATTTTCCCACAAAATACCTCACAGGAGGAAAGTTGTTTTCTTGGCGTTTTGAGATATCCACAACTTCAGCATGCTGTAAATGTTACGAATCATGCGGAAAATTAGCAGCTATATAGCAAAAAAGATATTGTATAGTATTTTCTAACACAAGAATAGAACTGTAAAAGTGCGCTGTAACACAAATATTTGACAAATTCTGATGTTTCGGAATAAAATCATATTCTTCAGAATACTTAGGGATAAGTCTGGATCCTTCGCATTTTAGACGTATTTAGCGTGGCGTGGCGTAGACGGAGGGAAAACACCGATTTTATGGATAGTAATGCTGGGCAGGACAGGGCAGCGCAATAGATGACGTCATAGCAAAGACAACGGACAGAACTCTCAACGTGGGAAGAGAAAATATGAATCTCAAAAACGCGATGTAGTCGAAGAAAAGCGACAGCGCCGTGGAAGTAAATATACGGGACATTTTTGCTTGAAAACGTATTTTCGTAACAAAGCTTAAAAAACGGAACGAATACGTTTTTTACGGAACACTTGGCACGTATGATATACATATATATATATACATATGTATATATGTATGTATATATGTATATGTGTATATATATATGTATATATTAGGATTTATACAAAAACCTACGTTTTGAAAAACCGATTTTCGAATTCCAGTTTTCCAAAAAGCTGGTTTTCAAATTATTGTAAAAAAAAATATAATAGGGAAAATATTTTATTTAATTTATATGAAATAACAAAAAACAAAATCAATATCAAAGTCAAAATATTAAAAAAAAATTAAGGATTACACTTTACTTACACAAAATAACGAAAACTCAAACAAAAATTTCAAATTTCAAATAATATTTATATTTATTTCACTAATTGTAATTTCTCCTAAGAAAATAGGATTTTAAAAAACATAAAATGTCCACTGAACGGTGGCTAAGTCTTGTTTTTATTTTAATCTAGGTAGTTCTAATTACACAATATTGCCTGAAATTGAAAGTAATCGTTCACTAGCTACTGAGCTAGGTTTTATAGTTTTCAGGGCATCAAATAACAAATCTAAGTTTTTGGTTCTTTTATTCGTTTCCTCAAATAATGAAAATTCAGCTTTCAGTGTCTTTGGATTTGTAAGTTTTTCTTCAGGATCTTCAAGAAATCAAATAAGTTAAAAATTAATTTTTACAGAATAATTTGAATTCTTTTAAACCGGTTTTCTTAATTTAAAAACCGGTTTTCAAATGTGACAAATTTATTTTAAAAACCGGTTATGTGTATATATATATGTATGTATATATGTATATGTGTATATACACTGAAATGCCACTGAATTAGGGATAGCAAAGCCTATGCAAATTGTGTAGCGCTGCGCATCAGGTATGCGCAAGTGAGGGCGCTGTGGTAACTGCAAATATAGCACGTACTGAGGTTGTTCTGAATTAGTTGTTGGAATTGCCAGTATGGGTAAACTGCCTGATTTAGTCGCCTTCGATCGCAGACAAATCGCAGGTGCGCGACGCATGGGCCATTCAATTTCCGAAATCGTCAGACAGCTAGGATTTTCAAGGTCGACAGTGTCAAGAGTATACCAAGAATACATGGATGGTGGAGAAAAAAAACTAGCGATCGGGCAAACTGCAAAGGACAATTAGCCTTGACAGTGCGTGGTGAGAGACGGCTCAGGCGTATTGTACGTAGCCAGCGAAGCCAAACATTAGCGCAAATTACCACCCAGTTTAATGACGGTGCCAGTCGTACAGTCAGTAAACGGACTGTGCAACGCTCGCTTCACCATATGGGTTTCGGGAGCCGTCGACCTACGAGAGTACCATTGCTCTATACTCGCCATCGGGCTGCACGTCTTGCCTGGGCAAGAGAGCACAGAGACTGGAGTGTAGAGGACTGGAAACGAGTAGCATGGAGTGATGAGTCTCGATTCCGACTACTTAACGCCGACCGGAGGCTGAGAATATGGCGTCAGGCTCATGAAGTCATGGATCCTGCATGCCTGGCTGGAACTGTACAAGGGCATGGTGGCTCAATCATGGTCTGGGGTGTTTTTTCGTGGCACAGTTTGGGATCTTTGGTGCGTGTACCAACCTCCCTCAATGCAATTCGGTACGTAGAGTTGCTGGGTGATCACCTCCATCCGTTTATGCTGTTTTGTTATCCGCACGGTAATGGAGTTTTCCAGCAAGACAACTGTACCTCTCACAAGTCCCGGTTGGCTACAGGCTGGTTGGATGAGCATTCCTCTGACTTCTCTGTCATGAATTGGCCACCTAGAAGCCCAGACTTAAATCCTATTGAGCATCTTTGGGATGTTTTGGAATAAGGCGTGAAAGGCCATCACACAGCACCAAAGAACCCTTCTGAATTATGGACAGGTTTAGCCAATATTTGGCAAGCCATTCCCGTGGAACGTTTCCAGAAACTTGTTGAATCTATGCTTCGTCGTGTGACAGCCGTTATCAAGGCCAGAGGAGGCCCAACTCGTTACTAGGTAGGTATCCTTAATTCAGTGGCACTTCAGTGTATATACAGGGTGTCTATAATTAAAGTCCCACTTTCAAAAGGCTGCAAAAAAGGAACCACTGGTCAGAATGACTTCAAATTTGAACTGAATTTACTGGAAGAAGGGGGAAACGATTTGGCATAATAAAAAGAGTTCCAAAATGTATCAATAGGTGGCGCTGTAAGCGGTTGGAACTTTTTTTTTATTATGCCAAATCCTTTCCCCCTTCTTCCAGTATATTCAGTTCAAATTTGAAGTCATTCTGACCAATGGTTTTTTTTTTTGCAGCCTTTTGAAAGTAGGACTTTAATTATGGACACCCTGTATATGTATGTATATATGTATATATATATATATATATATATATATATATATATATATATAAATTATACACGAACAATCACATACCCACATGATTATGCGTTATGATATCTATTATTTCAATTTTGCTCTATTCTGCCGAGTTCTACTCCAATATAAACCCAGCTCTTCGAAATTCGGGTCCACCGGAACGTAGCCCCCTTGGGAAATAAAGATGCAGATCAGACTTGTGCCGAACTGCTGTCAAAATTCGAAAGACCTGCGGATGCGGAAGAAGCAATCGTCCGATTCCGCACACAGATCCGCGAAGTGCGGATGTGCCAGATCCTCCCCCGAGACAGTGTTAGGTGGAGCGGAAGGCACGTGAGGAGAAAGTGTAAGGAATTCTCCGAAGGGACTTGGAGGACATATCCAGACACTTGTTTCGGTTTATGATTTGCTGGGAGATGAGTGACTTGATTGGCGTCAAGAAGAAATGTAATTGCTTTTCAGTTAATTTCATTTCTCTCTTTCTCTCTCTCTGTGAGACTAATTTGATATAGCACAGATTGGTAACGCTTCGGAACAGAAAATTTCGGTGTAGAGTTATTGTAACGTGCTAATTGAGTGAACATTTGCACCGAACAGCGCGCTTCTAGAGAATGGTGGAATACTTTAGAGCGTTCAAATTATCGTAAAGATAAAAGGGAGTCTTGCACAATTCTTGCAAATCAGGAAGACTTTAACAAAATTGGATACTAAAGCTATTATTGTTTCAACCTCCATCTTTGCATAATCTGTAAGTTGGTATGTATGAGTGCGGTTTTATGGGGACAGTTATTTATCACGAAAACCTCATTTGTTACCGGCTGTGATTATTTGCGAATAATATAACAGCTTTTAATTGAATGAGTTTGCGATATTCTAAGAGAGAAGAAAAACCATAAGAGAAGTCAGTTTCAGATATGAAATACGCCCCAGGGGGTTATTAAATAAATTACCTATTTTTTTCTATTTTAAACGTCACCAAAGCATTTCTATTTAACTTGTTTTATCGGAAATTTTAGCAAACATTGGAAAAAAACTTGGTGAATTTTTAACACGAAGAAACTTAATTCTGTGGAATCATTTATTTGTGTAAGTTTGTGGAATCATTTTTTAAGTAAACAAAACAGAAGAAATGATCATTGACAGTGGATTAGCAACATTTAATTGATCAATGCGGGATAGAAGTAAAAACGAAAATAGTATTTCTTTAAAAAAATTTTCCGTTAGTCAATGTATATTTATGGTAACTTTATGTTTTCAACATCTAAATATTACAATACTCTAAATAAATTGACATAAATGAAAAATTTGTTCGATTTTTCCTGTGCACTTCCAATTGTCTGTGGCGGCCACCCTCTTGATTTATGAAGTCGTCCTCCGCTCGATTATTGGATTAATTGTATCAGATGTGACAACATACTTTAAAATTTTAGTTGCGTACGATTTTATCACCTAGTGACTTCTCCTGACTTTAATAAAAGATCCATCTCAAAGAGTTCTCTGCACTTAAAGCAGTGTAAAACTCTAATAGTTAATACATCCGCTACGGGTATTGTTCTACTTGTTGGACGTTTTATAAAACGCAGCGATATTTGTATAAATATTCGAATTAAACAAATATTTATGCCTTTTTTACGAAATAATTTATACTTTACCTTGGCGTGTCAGTAATACTATTGGATGTGCAATTCTACATTGTATTTTGAACAGCTGCTCTACAACATTATGTGCCGCTTGAACAGTGGACCGATAGTTCTTGCGTCCTCGTTGTTGTTGCTGATAAGCCCCCTGGACTATGAAATAGTCTGTTTAGGCGCTGTGGCCCAGTTGGCAAGAGCAGCGGGCCAGTGATCTGAACTCTCTTGGTTCGATGTTCGTCGTTGCAAATCCCCCGCCGTGTTCACTAATAGTGGCCGGGGCACGTAAAATAGTCGTGGCTGCAATGTCCTCAAAGTTCTCAAATTTACCTCTGGAGATGCGGGGTCAAATGTTCCGGTATTGTCACTTGACTCGGTTCAAAATTACGGGACCGGTCACTTAGCCAAGTCTTACTCCGACCCTTGTGGTGCTAATTCCAAACAGGAGCCGTCTCTTCCAGCCCAATAGCCTGTTAGGACCTGGTGAATGGAACCTCCAACCAGGGGGCATTAGCAATAACAAAGTCTGATTTGTGAGCAAATGGGTGGCAGTAGCATCCTGATCTTCTGCAAGCATGCTGGCGGGGATACCTAAGCAGTCCACAATGAGGGAAGGATTCGCAGGAGCAGTAAAATAGGGACAAGGGGGAAAAACCTTTGCAGAGTTCTCGAAGCGCATACTGTTCGTATGGCCACTCCAAAGAGGAGCCAAGACTGACTGTATAGGAATGGGACCTCTAAAGAGAAAAGCCAGAGGCGGGGGCTTCGTCGGACACCAGAGGTTAGCAGGAGGATGTCTCTAAAAACTGGATAGCCTCTCTTTAAAACGGACTAAGACTCCGAAGTAGTTAGGCCATCAAACAGGAGGGAAGTGTCTAAACAGCCCTCATTTTCTAGTAGATCGACCTGATAGTTGCTGAATAAACCCACGTTACATCATCGTAATTTTATGAACTTAATACCATGGATGTATTACCTTTCCTTGAGGGAAAAATAAATATAGATTACTACGTTACATTAGAAAGACAGAAATTTTTTATTACTAAATAGACTGAATTATGACAGTCAAAAAAAATCACGAATATGAAATATTTAATATTTTTTTATTTATGGTAAAACACGTTAAATTTTGAACTATTTCATACCAATATATAATAAATTTGTATATATTTAGATATATTTTTATGCAGGTATGCCGAGCTGACAACCTGATATAGTTTTATCCGTAAAAATATATGCATGGTTTGTGCAGTCCTTATTTTTCAACACCAATATTTTAAAAGAGTCAATATTTCCGTTATTTGCAAAAGGGGGAAGAGACGAAAAGTAACTAACATATTTTTCCGGTATTATTTTAAAGATTTCTGCCTGCTTTCTATATTGCCGTCAAATTGACGGCTTTTAGTCTTAGAAGGTATACAACACATTTTCTTCCCCTCTTTACTATCGAATATAATTTTGTAAATGTGTGTGCATATTTCAGTTAAAATTAGAAAAAGTCATAAAATTTCAGAAGCCTGAGGACATAAATATAGATATAGCGCTCAATAGTATGTCCAAAACCTTCAAAATGACGGCAGCCGTCTTTCTAGTGTTAAAGAAATATAAAGAGGAATTTTCAAGCATTTTGCTTCGTAAATTTTTTTGTAAATACATCTCTAAAATAGTTTGCCGAATCAGATCGAATCTGAAATATAATAGACGTTTTAAAATTATAATTATTAATACACTGCTGGCCACCCAAATTGCAACACCAAGAAAGACAAGAGATATCACAATAAAATTTATTTTGTAGATAACATGTTGACTAAGTATCAAATGATTAAATTTATAGACTTCTGTGAAGTGTGGTTCCTGCCAAAATCAGTAGCTAGAGTAGCCGCCATTGTTGGATATCACCGCTGACACACGCCTCGGCATTGATTCAAAGAGACTTTGGATGAGTTCTTGGGGTACAGCAGACCAAGCAGCTTCCACACGTTGCCAAAGTTGATCTGCTGTGGCAGCGGGGGATGGAATCTGGGTCAGTCGTAGAGCAACCATAGACCACATGTTTTCTATCTGCGAAAGATCCGGAGAGTGAGGCGGCCAGGGAAGCAATTCAATCTGGCGATTGACGAAGAACCGTTGGACAATGCGTGCCACGTGTGGTCGCGCATTATCCTGTTGAAATATGGATGTGGGAAAGCCCTGAACGTAAGGAAGGACAACTGGCTCCAACACCTCGGAGATGTAGCGCTGGCTGTTTAAAGTACAGGCAATGCGTACTAGAGGTGTGCGAGAGTGACATCCAATAACGCCCCATACCATAATACCCGGTGCAGGACCAGTGTGGCGGTGCATATTGCAGCTGTTTAGCATCTTCTCTTCACGGTGTCTCCAGACTCGAATGCGATCATCGTGGTGTTGCGGACAGAAGCGTGACTCGACAGTAAAGACAATTTCATTCCATTCTGCGGTCCACATCTTTCTGTCATCGCACCATTGGCGGCGGAGACGTCTGTGGTTCTGCGTCAAGGGTAGACAAAGCAATGGACGTCTTGCGGACAGACCACTCTGCTGTAAACGGCGTCGAATGGTACGCGCAGACACTGGATGATGTGTTACAGACTGCATGTGCTGTGCTATGGTTCGTGATGTGACTGAGCGATCCGTCACTGCCATGCGCACAATTAGCCTGTCATCACGTGAAGTGGTGCGCTGAGGTGGATGCGATCGAACACGCCGGTCCGTCGTACCCTCCTGCATCCAACGATCACATATCCGCAATACAGTTGTTTGGTTTCTTCCAACATGACTACCGATTTCCCTGAAAGATAATCCACAATCTCGGTAGGCCACTATCCTTCCTCTGTCGAACTCGGATAATGGATCAAAAGATGATCGCTGTTTTCGACGAGGCATAATTGATCGTTTTTTGAAAAACCACAAGAAAAACACAATTGCCGAACTTGAAATCGTCGAAATCTCCAAGCCCTAAATAGCGCTTTGAAGTGGCGCCACGGGCGCGCGTGATGTGCGTCTGCGCTGAAATTCTAATCATTTGTATATCGCACCTCCGCTAATGCATGTTGTAAATTTCATGTTATTTGCATGTTTCCTTCAGGGTGTTGCATTTACAGTGGCCAGCAGTGTATTATAAGGAATAAACTGAAATGTCTTTTATTTATACTTCTTCTCTAGAATATAACTAATCTGACGCATAATTTATTACCAGTAATGAAAAAAAAATGTGGTTGGAAAATTATTTTTTTTTTGCTCGTTATTTATCTACAAAAGCCTGTTAACTTTAGATAATACGGCCAAATTGCCGAAATTTTTCTCTTTCATAAATCTCGTAAATTGACTTATTATGAACGAGAGTATTTCAGAACTTTTTAATTGCAGTTTTCTTTTTTTTTCTTTTGAGTCCTTTTACTTTCAAACTAAGTATCTTAACAAGATGCGTGATAAATGTGTTTTCAGATGAATATTTGTGAGAACAAGATTAAGAATGTAATTCACTGCATATTTAACTGGCGTAATTATCCGAAAGGTTTTTTTTTTCTCAAAAAAAAACAATGGTTTCAAAGTAGTCGTATTGCGCTGAAGTCAATTTATAAGTGTCTTTCTTATTTTCGTGATTAATGACGGAATTAAGAACCAATAAAATATGGTTGACAGTAGGGATGCTTAAAAGAAATTGAGAACATTTAAATCAAACATTTAAATCTGAGTTTTAACAAAGATGACGAATTCAGAATTTTGGGCTTTGTTTTTGTTTTGCATTTTATGTTTTATTTCTTATTGCTTTTAGCTACTTTATAGATTGTTGACCTGTGATAATACCCTGAAATAAATGTTTTATCTAATTATAAATGAAATAAGTGATAAAATGATTAGCTGCTTTATAGATTTTTGACCTGTGATATTACCCTAAAACCAAGGTTTTATCTAATTAGAAATGAAATAAGAATGAAGAGAAAATATTTATAATAAAAATATAATAAAATTCCTTTCCTTAAGAGCTGTTTTATAAATTTGAGCGTTTTTTTAATTCTCTAAAACTGGTCAATATATTGAAAATCGATTGCTGACGTTAAATGCTACACTTCTGCAACCTAAATTACAAAAGTTTCCGAAGTTTATGAAAAGCTATATAAAGAAGAAAAACTTGAAAATTTCTCAGATTTTTCTAGAAGTTTAAAATTTTTCATCATCCGCCCACAATATTAATATTTCTTTTCTTTCCATGAAATTTTTTGACTAATACGATTTTATTTTGAGCAAAAGATAAACAGCAAATATATTTTAATTAAAGTTTTTGTTCAGAATCCTCCCAACCTAGTTAGATGTATAACCCATTAATTCGTAAATTAACATGCCGTGAATAAATACCTACTTTATGAAATGAATACCTAGTTTAAAATGAATACCTACTTTATAGATTGTTGATATGGGATATTTTCCCTAAACTAAGGTTTTATCTAATTACAAATGAAATAAGTGATAAAATAATTATCTATTTTATATACATGTGATTTTACCCCTAAACTAAGGTTCTATCTAACTATAAACGTGATAAGTGATAAAATAATTAAAGACTCTTGATTTAGTGAAATCTGCCAAGTACGGTTTGAGCATTGCCTTTAAAATGAAGATTTTTTTTAAACCTTATATGAGAAATAATGTTTACAAAGGAATGTGTAGATAATGATAGACATAACATAATTCAATATGTATTGTATTGCATAAATATACGTTGTGCGTAACTACAACAAAAATTATAATATTAAACGTTAGATTAGCATATTCATAAATGAAATTAACTACATTATGTTTTGCAGGCCCTTAAAAATAACAAAATAACCTAATCAAAATGGATTTATGTAACGGAAGCTACTAGGTAACAACATTTTCTAAAACCTGTCACTTTGGAGTTTCTTTTTAATTATTATATTTCGCGGGTAAAAAATATCAACGCACGTTTTCAAATCCGGCACACACGAGTTAATGAGTAATTATATACAGTCCAAGTTATTAAAAAAGTACTTTATGCATTTAAATTTTGGTGAGATTGATATTGTGGTCTAATATATTTATAGTTGTGGTAACTGCAGCTAAATTCTAACTGCAATGTTTTCAAATTCGGCACACTCCAGTTAATGAGGAATTTCATACAGTCAAAGTTATGAAAAAACTACTTTACACATTTAGATTTTGGGGAGATAGATATTGTGGTCTAATATATTCATAGTTGTGGTAAATACAGTTAAATTGTAACTGCAATGTTTTCATGGCAGGCATATTCGAGCTAGTGAGGAATAACGTACAATCCAGGTAATTAAAAAAAGTACTTTACACGTTTAATTTTTAATCAACATAACTTTAGTTTGACAGATGTATATAGTTAAAAAAAGTCTTTAAATAAATTTTCTCTCGTTTATTAATTTTTTTATCTCACAAAAAGAAGTCCAAAAGAATAGAAAATAAATTGCGTGTTATGAAACTTCTTTAATCTGCTACGGGCGTTTTATAGGATGAAATTATTGATTTTTCGCTTTTTTGCTAACATTTACTTATTATTATCTTTAGTATATTGAAGCGAAGTCTTGAGATGATCTGATAATTATAAACGCACCAAAAATCTTTTTTTATTACTCTACATTTTTTTTTGCAGTTCCTATTCGGAGTTCAAGTCTTGAAAATAAATTTTCGCTGCTTGTTATTTTTTTTATGTTGCTAAGTGAAAAATGCTAATATATATATATATATATATATATATATATATATATATATATATATAAAAAATATGAAAGTGTTATTTTTTAAAATTTTTGTGATAATATTGTGAAAGGGGGGAGGGGTTAAATAGAGCTATTTCATACTATCATAAAATGAAGAGAAAAACATTTATAATGAAAATATAATAAAAATCCTTTCCTTATGAGCAGTTTTATAAATTTGAGCTTTTTTTTAATTCTCTAGTTCTGATGAATATATTGAAAATCGATTGCTCACGCTAAATGCTACACTTCTGCTACCTAAATTACAAAAGTTTCCGAAGTTTATGAAAAGCTATATAAAGAAGAAAAAATTGAAAATTTCTCAGATTTTTCTAGAAGTTTAAAATTTTTTATCATCCGCTCACAATATTAATATTTCTTTTCTTTCCATGAAATTTTTTGTATAATACGATTTTATTTTGAGCAAAAGAGAAACAGCAAATATATCTTAATAAAAGCTTTTATTGCAGAATCCTACCAACCTAGTTGGATGTATAACCCATTAATTTATGCCGTGAATAAATTTTTGCCCGCATATCTCAAAATTTATATATATATATTTATATATATATATATATATATATATATATATATATATATATATATATATATATATATATATATATATACATGAGGGCGTATCAATAAGTAACGCACATAATGTAAAATAATAATAATAAAGCAATAAATGGCAATCTGATTCACAAATGAAAGTATTACCCATTTATTACTTTTCTACGTAATTTTCATGCATGCTGAGGCGTTTGCCCCAACGATAGATCAGTTTGAAAATCCCGGTTTCATAGAACTCTGTCGGCTGCGAGAAGAGCCATCTTCGCATGGTCTGTTTCATTTCGTCAACAGAGTCCAACTTCTTACCACCAAGGAACTTCTTCATGGGTCCAAATACAGATGGAAATCGGAGGGTGCCAGGTGCGGACTGTATGGGGGATGCTCCAAAACTTCCCAGCAATTTTGCACGAACTGGGCGAGACGCATGCGGACGCGGACGAGCATTGCCGTGCAGCAGTCGAATGTGTTGATTTGTCGCAATGCGCTTGTCGCGAATCGCATGTCACAGCTAAGTCAGCGTTGCACAGTAAGTTACAGAATTTACAGTACTCCCACGGGGCAGAAACTCTGCCATTAGCACATCTTTCATGCCCGGAAGACAGTGAGCATCGATTTCCGTGTGGAAGGTGAATCTTTGAATTTCGTTCGGGAAGGAGAAGATGGATTTTTCCACATCATGCTCGCAAGTTTCAACTCCGATGTCATGTGTAAGGGCCCAGGTTTCATCTCTCGTGACAATACTCGCCAAAAACACATTAACTTCCTCCGTGGTACCGCTGCAAATGTGTCAGACCCATTTACAAACCATGTGCAGACTGCAAGCCATTCTGTATATAGTGCGCTGTTCCGACAGTTGCTTTGGTACCCAGCGAGAACAAACTCTCCTGTACCTTAGCTTCTCATGAACAATGTCCCAGGCAGATCCATAAGAAATGCTGCAACGTTCTTTTATTCAATTCACACTTGTTAGACGGTTCTGTCGTATGACGTTGTCAATTTCATCAACAATTGAACAGGTTGAAGGAGACAGTGGCCGCCCAGATCAGACTTCATCGATTAACTCATTCGCCCATCTTGAAACATTTTACACCATCTTCCTACATTAATACGGTCAATACAGTCTTTTCCGTAAACATCCATCATCTCCGAATGGATCTCAATATATATATATATATATATATATATATATATATATATATATATATATATATATATATATATATATATATATATATATAATATGACATGGAGCTTGTTTTACTCCCATGTTTAAATATTACTAAAACAGTCAGGATCTTCTTTAATCACTTGGTCGAGTGGCAGGGAATGGATTACAAGAAAGTAAACTACACATAATCCTTCTTTATTGCGTTTCTTAAACGAACCATGCTCCAGGATAATCTGTTTCACGTAGCCGTTTTGTTAATTTCCTCAGCACGCCGCCGCGAGCGTCCGCTATCAACGAAATTCCCACTCAATCTACTACCAAAATTCTCATTTCTCAGTGCTCTTGCTGCACAGCGCATGTGCAGACGTCTTCCCTGGGCATCTGGAACCTCATTTCTGCTGATCATACACTTTAACTACGCGCCAAAACCCTTACCCTTCTAAAAATAAATCCTCTCACTAGAATTATTCGCTTTCCGCTCAAAGTGTCGCTTTTAAAGGATGATTTCTCCACAGAAAAATACGCGCGCTTTGTAAATGGATTGTTAGAATCTTATTATTTTAAACCCCCCTTCCCCGTACATCTGAATTATATTTTGATAGCTCAGTTATATTCTGACATATATATATATATATATATATATATATATATATATATATATATATATTAGATACGATAATACACTCAAGCGTGCTCCTCATTTCATTTTTAATTAAAAAAATCTGTAAGCCCACAATCTTCAATCTTTGGTAATTAAAAGTTTATAACGCTGTGCAGAGTTCGATGCAAAGTATGATTTTTTTATGTTAAATAAGTACTTTCGTATTTATAGTATTACAGTTATCTCTTTTATTTAAATCTGAAACATTTAATTAATTTATGATATGAAAAGTGAATGAATATCCAGTATTCATTTGTACATTAAGTATTCTTATTATAAACCTAAAAGGCTCATAGATGCAAGTTCCTTAAACAGTCTTAATAAGTATATAAAGCGGTAAAAGGATGTAAACATCCTGCATTTAGAAAAAAAAAAGTTAATTTTTTAAACGAAAATCTTGAATATTATTGCATTATATATATATGTATATATATATATATATATATATATATATAATATTTTCTTTTTTAATTCGTTATAAGAATCAATGAAAACAAATATCAATTCTTTTTAACATTCCGAAAGCATTGAAGAATTTGCTATTAAAATTTACATAATTCTGTAATCCTCATTTAGCTGTATGAAATAATAAATATGGTATTCTAGCCTTTGCTCTTTAAAAAATAAATGTTAAAGTTTAAATAGGAAAAAATAAGGGCCTTAGAATACCGTATCAGGGACTTTTCATTTGCAAACTCAATTCTTAAATCTTCGTTTATGAAATACCTTAAACACGGATAGAAACCGCATGGAGAGAAATTTAATGTTTTCTATTTAGAGAAGACACAATGCCTCTGTGGAGAAGTTAAAAAAAATGTTGTTGGAAGTGACAACCTAATTTCGTATTCATGACTCCAATATTTTCTTTCCTATATTTGCAAAGCCTGTAATTCGCTTATTATGAATTGTAAGCCGAATTGGAAAAATATTCTAATATTGAACTAAGCTTATTTGTTATTTTGGGGACTGTATCCATCTGCATTTCGGTACGTGATATCTATGGTTGACCCATTCCTCCTATGGAAGAGAACCTTCGGTAAGAATTCTTTTATCATAATTGTTAAATTTTCTTAAGCAATATTTTTGATTTAATATTAACAGACACAAATTTTTGAAATCTTTCGGGATTTATGAGATCTCAGTGTTCAGTCTTCTGCCGAGAGATATCAAAGTAGTGTACACCATGTTTCAAAGGATGCATACAATTTTGATTAAAAATAGAGAGTAATTAGCGATTGATGAAAAATTTCAATTAGCATGCAAATACAACGAAGCTCTTGAAGATTCAAAACAGACAGTTAAACTCTGATCTGATTGCAACGGAATTTCTGAAGACGTCGTCCCATCTATGAACAATTTCCTGCCCCCCGCGGCAGGGCATGGCTGACTTAACATTCACAAGAGTTGCAGCTGTTTTGGAACGCTGCTCATCCAATTCTGGAGAATATCCTTTCATGGTATTGATTTTTTTCCCTCAATTTATTTATGGGTGTCAGGTTGACTTACTTGAGCATCTTTCGAAATTTCGCCAAGCTACTTTCACAGTAGCATTTAGAAACACTTGTTCTTTCTGTAGACGTAAAGTAACGTATAGAACTAACTTCCCCCCCCCCCAGAAATATTGTGTCTCATAACTATTTTAAACTTACTGAGTTACTTTATCATATTATGAGTGTAAGTTCTTCTGAGAACACATTTTGCAGGTATTCGTCAACCGAAACTTAGCACCATCGAAAGTTACCAAGTTTTCAAATGGTGCGATGTATCACGCCATATAAAAATGGCAACTTCTAATGTTGCCATCTATATATTTAAGTTGCAAAGTCAACTTTTGGGGCAGTGCGTGAGAGAAAACTATTGCATCAATTTACTTAATTTTGGTCTTAAACGAAAGATTGCAATCTGTAGATTTGTCAAATTTAGCTTTTGTAACCACAATTTCTATTAATTAATGATAAAATTTACAATTAAAAATTGATTTCTGTGCATGCTCAGTGGCATGTTTAAATCTAGCTTTAGAAACTCACTGTTTCTGCGCATGCTCAGTAACATGTTTTAATGATAAACACGTTTATATTGAGGAGTCTCTCTAGATTTCTTTCTGCCATTTTTATTTTTATGATAATTATGTTTGTTAAATATAAGATTAATCCTGATGGAAATTGTTTATTTCGCGCTGTTCAGTTAGCGATAATCTACAATTAAAAAAATTGTTTTTTTTTTTGCGTATGCTCAGTGACATTTTTAAATCTGGCTTTAGATACTCACTAAGCAAGAGGCAGCTTAAACACATTAATTTGTTTCTGCGCATTATGATTTTCAACATTTGGCAATGATGTGTTGAGTATAATTTGTGTATTAGTACATTTATTTACTATCTAGCCGTCATGTTTTGACGGCTACCAACTAGTAAGTAATAAAGTTATAGAACTAAAATTTAATGTTTCACAACATTATAATTTTGATTCAAGTTCTGCACGTCTTTCAACCCATTCACCTGCGAAGTTTTATAAACTCTTTTGAATCTGTTTTGTTTTACGCCTTCAAACTTTTTCGATCTTTCGATTTGATCCCGCAACTTTTACATCTTTTGATCTTCTATTCTTCCCTTTATATATGTATCGGACAAAGACTGAAACACTAATGCGTTGGTATTTGTTAACAGAGTCTGCGTTCGAATCTCTCTCTTGGCGTGGGCATTTGTATTAGTTTAAGACTGTATTAAGACCTGGTCTTATTAGATCTCGCGTAGTAAAAAAATTAATTTAGAGCTCTAAACCAACCAAGAAATTCCCATAGGCGGGATGTGTAATAGACTGTACAATTTTTCACCGGTTTAAAAGGGATTTGGTTAAGTGCTGTATTGCTTCCTCCACGAAAATTCTCAGAGTTGGTTAGCTAATTAGTGATTATATTTTGTATGACACTGGTTGGTTTAGGTTTGCTTCTTTCATTGTTACTAGGTAAAATTATGAATTTTGAAAGTTACTAATCGCAATCAATTAAAAAAAAAGCCTTTACCTTAAAGGTCATTTGAAGGCTTTATTTGAATAGTGGTCCAACTCCACTTTTAAAAAAAATGGAGTTAGCCTCACTTTCATGTTCATACAAGTCATTTCTATCTTATTTTTAAACTGGTACACCTCCAGCTTATTTCTACCGCCAACATTACCAGGGCATTACAAGTCAGACATCATCAGTCATTTCTCAGCACTCGTTAGACTTTAAGGCTCTGCATTTCAAAATGAACAACAATGGAGTTGGACAACTATTCAAATAGGTCTTCATTTAGCTAAACAGATTTAAATGGCGTAGATAGAAAAATTATGCTCTGACAGAACACTGATATGAAATACTGTCACTTGGATTCTGTGACAAAATAAAGATTCAGAATTAATAAATAATTATTGCAGGGCCGACCGAACAATAAAACTACATGTCAAGACGTTGCCTGGCATTTATACTAAAATTTTCTCTAAATTTAGATAAGTTTTAAAATAAATTCAATATAAAATACAATTTAGCCCGGAGAAGAGCTCCATGTAGTGTTGCAAAAGAAAATTTGACAGAGATTTTAAACGAACAGCGAAATTACGAGAGAATTGTTTTAGAAGATAAAAATAACTGTACTTTACTACCTCACTACATCACCAATAAAAAAAACTGAACGATATTTGGAACCAGATTTCCCTTGTCACGAGTTTATCCTAAACTGTGTTGTGGATATTCATTACGTGAGGATATTCATTGCGTTGTGGATATTCACTGTCGTGTTTCATTTTTTTCTCGTGTTTTTTTACATTTAATTTTCTTTGGACTATGAGATTTTGGATAAGATGGGTGATAATCCAGATTTAAAATCTTTCGTTATTAATATTGCACTTGCTGATAGTCTTACAATGGTCGAAACTTTTACACTACAGAAAAAATTCTTAAAAATTTAAGCTGAGCAGCAGGGTTTGGAGCTACGCATGGAAAGAAAAACTTTGATTTACAGATTTATTCATGTCGTCATTTCAAGTAAAGCGGCAACAGGTGGCCAAGTGGTAGTGCGTCGGTTTTCGGTGCTGAAATCGAATCCCGACAAGCACCGTTAAAAATATCCCTGTCTAGGTCGGGTATAGGCATGTTAAATCCGTAAACTGGTAAGTCCCTCTATGAGGTCAGAGAGGGTGGGAGAGGGTCCGATCCCCCAGATGTCGTCCTGGGTGCTCGGTCAAAATTGACGTGGCACTTGGCTAAATCAGACTCCGATCCTTGTGGTTCCATTATAAACCGGAGCCGTACCTCTGAGCCCTTTAGCCTATATGGACCAGTGGTGGCTCCAGTCCAGCGATTTGGGGGGGGAGGACGTCGGCTCTAAGGGTTATATATATATATATATATATATATATATATATATATATATATATATATATATAGGAAATAAACATCCTCTCATTTTAAATTTAAACTCATTTAGTATTAGGTCTAGGATTATATAATTTTAAACTATGAAAAAAAATTTCGCCAGGCTTTTTTTTTGAGGGGGGGGAATTGCCCCTACTACCCCCCCCCCCTTGGAGCTGCCGTTGATATGGACCTGGTCTTGAATATTGCCGGCCAGGGGGCATTAGAAACATCCTCAACAACAACAACTTCAAGTATGGGATATTCCAAGAACAATTGTATCAGTAATTCCTGTACTTCATAATTCAGTTATACCGTATATTTTAAACTAAAACTTGCAATACGCACATAACTATTTATATTTCCGTGTGCTTCAAACCAAAGTGCATGTAATAAAAGACAGTTCAAACATGAGAGCGTATTTTTCCGAAAAAATTACGTACGAGATAATAAAAGGAGAAGAAATCATTAAACTTGTAATTTACGACTTTTTTGCATATTTGATGGCAGCTATATTTCTTTTTTGCTCCTTTAACGAGGCATTGTTATTTTACTTCATAAAATCGCAGATGCTTTACGTAAAGGGAAAGTGGGCAGAGAATGGTGAAAACTGCGAAATAAATTATGCATAACTTATGTGCATGCATAACTCCTGTGTGTTTGCTTTCATAAATAAAATATTTTATATGCAATATTATGAAGTTTTATGGAAATTCATTATAAAAGTTATTTCAAATACGCATTTATTGTGCCTTACGCTGAAAATTGATTGTGATGCTATAGTTTGATTTCAATAATAGCGAATTCTAAATTCTAATATTCTTGCATACATAATAAATGACCTAGTTAAGTTTAAAACTGAAGTATTATCTTCATTTATTTTTAATTCTAGAATTTTCTGTTTATTTTAAAGTCGGTTGGTAACCATGGATACTGAGTTCCTAGGAATGCTAAAATTTTATTGATAGAAAAACCATTATACTTTTTTCACATGGAATGGAATAATTCGTGGGAGTGTAAACCATATATAATCTCTAAGTAAACAAATAGCAAATTATGTAACATCATGACATTATCTTCAAATTCGTGTTTACTTATAGTTCAAAAGTATTTGTTGCAAAGTTTTGAATTTGAGGTTTCAACCAATTTTTAAAATTAAATTAAAGGGAATATTATCTCTGTGTTTATTTGCTGGTTTTTAAATTAGTTAAATTTAGGGATATTTCTGAATTAATTAAAGGGTATTTATCAAAATTTTTTCATAAATTTCATTCTCGAAATGGTAGTTTTAGACAGCAATTTTTTTCGAATAAATTCCAAACTGACTAAACTGTTGGCGCTAAAAATGTAATCGCCAAGTTGCCAATACCCACGTGATCAATCTGTCAACGCCGCGTAACGGCTGAAACGATATGGTCTTTTTCAGTCTTTGTTAGGTATCTGTCTGTGTTGCCTGGATGTAGTTTTTTTTTCTAATGTGTGTAATATTACTATTATATTTTATTACCACATCAACATAAACTTCCTCCAGTTGTACTATTTTTTCCCTCACTAAAGCATGCACGCGTGTTTGTTTGTGTGTGCGCGATCTTAACTTCCTACTGCAAATAATATATGAACGCAACCACATCTTATTCAATATGAGTATTATACGTTACTGTAGTGGATAGAAAATAAGATGTTAATATTTGAACTTGGAATTGAAAAGATAAAAGCAAGGATAATCTAATGTCACAATATATTTGCATCATTTAGGGCTCCTAATGCCATTTCTAGTTATTGAATTGATGGATACGGAAATTAGAGAAGAATAGGCCTGAACCAAACAAGTAATGGCAGGGAAAACCTCCCAAAATAACAACAGTTATGACAATGTAAATCGGGACTCGGCAAGCAAACAATAAAATTTACCTTTATTACGACAAAACCTACTGGACACATAAATGGCAGGTACAGCTCAAATACAATTCAAAGAAATCTCCTATCAGTGGGTTACAGCTTTTGTATAGCGAAATCAGTCCGTTATCAGTGTTACAAGCATCAACTAACGTTATATGAAGTGTTCAGTGATCCGGATTCCTAGATCTGGAAAAAGGAGTCCTATTGACAGATGTGTGAAGGATTTAATTCATTATTCGGATGACCAAACCTTGGAGAGGAAAATACCAGTTCTTTCAAGATTGTACCTTCGTGACAATTAAGTATGATGAAGGGAGTGCTTTTATATAATACTATGTTTCATGGTTTGGCTTGGGCCCACATGTTATTGACAAATTTATGAATACTGTGGAGGACACAATGTAAAATTATGCCCTGTCGACAGTGGTGCAGTTATTTGAGAGAAGACTCGACTTATGTAAAATATGTCATGATATCTCTGCAGTCATTTACATCATTCTACATTATTCAAGTGCGTACAGACAGGTTTAAAGTCCCCTGGTTTTAAGAAATTTTACGAGCCTGGATTCTAATTATAAAGAACGTTTTTAGATTACAGAAGAAATTGGATTATGACCAGACAAGAGACAGTTAAAAAATGCATGTATGAGCTCAGTTTTCCCCGTCAATGTGAGCCGAAGAGAAAAAAATTTTTACCTAAATTTAGAAATGATGAAAATTTTGAAAAGGGTCTGACATTTCTGCCAACGGAGGATAGCCCATCATAGGGGGACGCGGGTGTGCCCAGTGATGGAATTCAGCCGGTCCGCACCGGTTCTGTAGAACCGATACCTAATGTAGGTATCGGATAGGGAAGGAATGGAACCCTACTCCAACAGTGCAAAGACTGTTAAGAATAAATTCACATAGCCTGTGATAAAAGCAAAGAAAATTGCAGTTGAGGACGCCAGTATATAGACGCCAATATGGAAATATCTTCAATAATAGTTTGTCAGGCATTTAATATTGTAAAACTCTCACTTAAACAATAATCTAGTTTTGTGTACCTCTTTTATTGTTCTTATTTGAGCATTTAATGCATGAAATATTAAACTTCCTTTCGGTATATATTTTGGTATACTTTAAATGGTCATTAGGACATAGAAAGAGTTGTTAATTTGTTTGAATTCCACCACTGGGTGTGTCCCTTAGTTCTTACAATAAAATGGTTTCAATAAATGCAAATTAGAGAAAAAAAAAGCTGAACCATCTCCAAGAATTTATCGAGGGTGAACTTTGTTGTAATGGCGTTGAAAAAGTATTGTTAAAATTATAAAAAAAAATATAATCGAAAACGTGCGATTAAAAAAAAAATCCTGAATTAGATTCTAAACATGTGTCTGGGCATTCAGTGGTTTTATACCCAAAATAATTATAGTGATACTGTTACTATCAATAACAAAATGTTCAATTCTAATATTGAATAATCCCATGGAGTCCACTCATTTGACATTCAAGTAATTTTAAATGGATCGAAAATGTAAAGTGTTATAATCTTAATAATTTTTATTCTTTTTTTTCGTACGTATAAAATAGAATAAGACTTAAAAATGATATATTTGTGGCAACGACATTCCTTTTATTTGTGATTAAATTCTGTTTGCGCAGAGAAAGCTTAGAACCCATAAGCTGACAATAGTGTGCACTAGTTGCATTTCAAAATTTTGTAAAGACTGTTTCGATTACTGCCTCTCATAAATTCCGAGGAATTGAATTTCTTGAAAGCTAATCTCATTTTGAGGAGGTCATATCTCACTTTAAGCTATAATTGATATAAAAAAACAGCAGAATCTTTTTTTCCTCATCCCGATAAGAATTTGAATGGGGAGAGTACTGTTTTTCTCATTACAGTAATGTATATTGTGTGATTCCGCAAAAACACATATAACGCTATTGTTTCAGATAATTACTATTCCTAATTTGGATGACGTAAAAAATATTCAAAACGTTTGATTAACTCTTGTATTTAACACTCTACCCTTTTCGCCCTGTTTGATTTTTTTTCATCTTCTGGACAGCTATTCTGTTATTTCTTCCTTCATTGAATTAAGTCGAATGGAAACATTTTGAAGAACTTTCATTGTGAATCCTCATCATTTTACTCCTGAGGATTTTAGTTTGATTGCCTCCAGGAGTAATTTGATTATTCTTAAAAGTTTTATCTGTTACTAGAAAATAAGTAAGAACTCGGGGAAGTTTCTATTCTTTAAGTAAAAGTATTTTCTTCTAATGAGTATATTTTATAAAAGAGTTAGTAAAAATGAGTTCTGATTTTTAAACAGTGAATTTTTTTCGAGTTTTTCGAAATAGAATTGAGTCTGCAGAATAATTTTTCCCTTTGCTGTCTAATCTAATATGTTCAATGTTTCGTGTTGCTTACTATTAATTCTTTTGCAGTCCGTTGTCTCTAGCCGTGAAGATACTTTAGTATAATGAGATTTTTTGGAATTATTATTAAGTAAAAATTATATGATTTCGTTGATAAATAAATGGAGAGATAAAAATAATTCTTTAACATTTTTAAGGACTTTGTTTTAGATAGCCTTATCTTGAATTTTTACACGAATGACTGTGAAAGTGCAAGAACCATTATATTAAATATAAAAGGGGAACTATTTCTATTGTATCTTCAATTTCAAAATTAAAATATCCAGATAATATATAATAAAGTATTATGCGAAATGTCTTAATGTGAAATTTAATTCAAATGTACCAAGCAATATATATATATATTAGTTTAAAAAATATATACAAACTCAGTTTTTCTTTCTTTGTATATGACGTAAATGAGATTTACTGTACCTTAGCTAAAAAATAAACTCGTAACTTGTTTATGACACATAAAGTTGTACAATTTTATCACTTGAAATGTTGCTTAATATATTTCTTGTAAACCATCACGGTTTTGCTAAAGCTTAAATGGGGATGCACCATCGCATAAAATCAGGAATAAATTGCCAATTCCTCTTGTCTTTTACATGAACAAAAAAATTCCATGCATTTCTGATAGATTTGAAAGTATAACCTATAAATTACACTTAAAGTCAATAAACCGAAAATTTATTTCCTATTTTTATAAAAATCTCGTCTTGATTTTTATGATTTTATCATGTATTAAAGTTTAGGTTTGAATGAATTTTAGGGTTAGAAAAATATGAGTTCTTCTATACTTATGTATAGTAAAATTCGAGCCTGTTGGGATAAAACTGATCTTGATGAGAAGTGAAAAGATGGGTTTTCTTAATTTAACGTGTTTTATCGTTAGTTTATTGTACTTATTCCGGTTTCAAACTTAGCAATCAAGATTGATTTTGTATTTAGAAGTTGCTTCTCTTTTGCAATGTATTTATCTTTTAAAGGCAGAATATTTGTTCGTCCAAAATAGGAAGGAATTACTCTGGTAAAAAGTTCACTCATTTATCTCACTATGATATGACATATAGCTTAAAAACAACTGTAAGATCCTGCTAATTGTTCATATGTTTGTTTTCGAGTTTGAAATGTTGAAATATTCAGTTCTTAAGAAGTTGAAAAATTATTTTAGTAAGCTACTAGAAAATATTTCCTTTGTTTGTTTGTTTGTTTTTTTCTGAACAAAGAACTTGCATATAAATAAACAATTTATAACTGTTACGCATGTCCCAGAACAATTGATTCTACTATAACTAATGAATTTAAGGGTATGAAAATCCACCCTGACGCTTCTAAGATTTCTCCAGAACATATCATCGACTATCTAGCCATTGTGGCTACCCTTCTGAAGCTTGTTTTGTCGCTGCAAGAACTCCTCGGCTAAGATTCCGTATACGCGCACTTTCTCGCCAAGATGATTTCCCGCCAATCATCACGGAGAGTTTGTTCTTCTCCCCTCATCATTTCATGATGAGGGGAGATATGATATGATCATGATATGATGCTATTTAGACATTTTGACATGCAAAGGGATAGTGTAAATAAAAACGGCGCCAAGGATGGCATGGAATTTTTGTTTTGGCTAGAAAGTGCGTGTATAAGGAAGCTATTCCAACTCCTCTATAGCCCACAGGCACCTTATCAAACAGCTGCTGTTATCCAGGCTTTTGGTTCTATTTAGGATTTTTCTACTGCACTGTTTGTAGACACGACATTAGAAACTGTAGCGCCTTACCGTATATTTTAATAGAATAATTTTTTTAAACGATGTCAAGCATAAGAGAAAATATTCCGAATTGCATAATTATATAAATCATTGCAAAATAAACTTTAGAAAAATAAAGCAATTATTTTCATCAATACATTCTTTAGAATGAAAGAATGAATGAATTTTCCCTTTATATCCCGACGGGACTTTAAAGTCCCATCAATAAAATCGCTCAATAGGATATAAAATTTGCAGTCCAATCCCGTTGGGACTTTACTGTCCCTGTATTTGAAGGTTCTACTTATGGCTACTAGATGGCAGCAGGAGCTCGTTTCGTACGATAAAGGTTTACAGAGGTATTCATCTACGAAAATATCGTTTCAGGCAGCCATTTTGATGGAGTTGCTGTTTCTTCTATTGTAAGACCTGGATCTTTGATTAATTATAGAGGTAATTCTTTCATAATTTTTTTTCATGTTTAATATATTTCATTGATGTTATGGATAAGTTTTGAGAATCAAACCTTCGTTTTTTTGATTAGTAAGGAATGATTTTTCTTGCGGGACTGCTAAGTCCCGCTGGGACTCTGAGGCTTATCGTTCATAAAAGTATTATATTATTTTAGGCTTTATTGATTCTTTTTACTTGGTATGTTTTTCCTTCCAAATGTCAAGATTAATTTTTACATTAAATTTGAAAACATTTTTCATTAAATTTAGGCAGTGGCGTTTTTTATGTTTACATTTTATACTCGTTCTTTTTACAGATATGAGTAAAAGACAAAAAGGTTTGACTCTTGAAGAAATTCGAGTAATTTGGGATGAACTCCCTTCTGATGTGGATACTTCAGAGGAAAGTAGTTCTGATGAATCAAATTGTTCAGAGCCTCAGGCATCTACTTCAAGAGATTCTTCAAAACATATTTCTGAAAAAACGCATTCAATTTCTTCTTCAAGTGAGGTTGATTCTGATGACTCCGATGATGCAGAATTTACCAGTAGATATTGGAGAAAAAGGGATATACCCACTACGATTCCAATTTTCAACTTACAAAAAGGAGTTAATGATATGTTTTTCTCAAACAAAAAGTTGCCTACTGAATTCTTTCTAACATTTTTAGATGATGATATTATACAACACATAGTTTTTCAGTCAAATCTTTACTCCAACCAAAAACAACGAAAAATAAAACCTATAACTAAAGAAGAATTTTTTGGATTTTTGGGCCTAAATATGCTATTCAGTTATCATCGTTTGCCACACATTCGAAATTATTGGAGCAGCGATAATGATTATTGCACACCAATTGTCCGAAATTGTCTTTCAAGGAATCGTTTTTTTGAGATATTGCAAAACTTGCATGTCAATGACAATGAAACAATGCCGCATATACCAGACAAATTGTTCAAACTTAGACCATTTATTGAACACATGAACAGATCTTTCCAAATATATAAAACACCTGAGCAAATTCAAAGTATTGATGAAAGCATCATTATGTTCAAAGGTCGTTCCAGTCTGAAACAATACAATCCAATGAAACCGATCAAAAGAGGTTATAAACTTTGGTGCCGGTCAGATATGTCTGGATATATGTATGAGTTTGATATTTATCAAGGTAAAGAACAGTCGAAAGATAAAATATTTGGTTTGGGAGAAAACGTTGTTCGAAAATTGACTGAGTCTCTGAAAAATAAAAATCACATAATTATGATGGATAATTTTTTTTCGTCAATTGAACTTTTCGAGTATCTAAAATCTGTTGGAATTAGCGCATGTGGCACAGTAAGAAAAACTCGTAAAGGCTTGCCAATTCTGGCCCAAGATAAGACTTTGAAAAGAGGAGATTTTGACTTCCGTATTACAGACCAAGGTATTTCTTATTTCAAGTGGAGAGACAATCGTCCTGTATACTTACTGTCAAATTACCATGGAACTGAGACATGTACTGTTCAAAGAACCCAAAAGGACGGTTCCAAAATAGATGTTGTAGCACCTATAGTAGTGAGGGACTACAATAGCCACATGGGTGGTGTTGACAAGAGTGATATGTTGAAATCTTTATATGATAGAAATAGAAAAGCAAAAAAATGGTGGCACCGTATTTTTTTTGGAATTTTGGATATCACTCTTGTCAATTCGTATGTAGTGTATTGCGAATTGGTTGAAAAACTGCCATTGATTCAATACAAAAGAAGAGTGACACAAGGACTCATTACAATGTCGTCTACTGTTCCTAAGAAACGAGGAAGACCAAGTTCATCCACTGAACCCTCTGAGATACCATTTGCACCAAAACGCAGGGGTAACAGGTTTTCAGTATCTGACGATATTAGAAAACAAAATAAAGGGGCACACTGGCCAGTTTTTGTTAAATCAAGAGGCCGTTGTGAATATTGTTCATCAAAAAAAATTGAATCAAGGCCACATTCTCAGTGTTCTTTATGCAAAATTTTCCTTTGTGTAAATGAAAAAAAAAATTGTTTTTATGATTTCCACAATGCCTAAAAAGGGACTATTCTATTCCAAAGGATTATATGTTACTAATTGAAATGATTAAGTGAATTAAAAATTAAAAGTTTCCTTTTTATTTATCCTATTCATTATTAGTACCACTTTATATGAATACAACAAAGTCCCAACGGGACATTTAAGTCCCAATTTTAAATTAAAAAAAAAAACAATTAAAAAATGATAACACGTTTATAAATTTAATATGAGATGTTTCTCATGCATGATGAAATATAATAAAAAAGTTTGAAACTCTTTTAGAAAAAACAAAGTAATTTGGGATATAAAGGGTTAGAATCATTCAGAATCAGGTGGCAACACTTAGAGAGGTCTTCTTTTTACATAACGGTTACATGTTTTTATAAATTTGAACTTAACAGAGTAAACATTAAATGGGAGAATTCTGTATTTAGCTACACAGATTTATGTAAGGAAATTGTACCTGAGCCGTAAGTCGAGAAGGTCATATGAAAATTAATGCATTAATCCTGAAAAGAAGCAAGTTAATGTGACAGATAATAAAGAAATTTTAATAACCAGAGAAAGAAACAGAGGGTATTTAGATACTTCTTTGCAAGAAAAATATACATGGTGGACAGTATTCTTTCCTCAGCAATTTATATTAAGTACAGAGGAAATAATCTATAGGCAATAATAATACATACGTGTTGATTTCTCCTCACTTTACCACTTAGTGAATAATAATTATTCTAAGAGGTGTGCTCTATATTTTAAATGTACTACATTTTTAATCTTGAAATGTAGCTAAAATGTTTTATTTTAGCAAAATTAAATATAGCGTCTGATTTCCACTACATTGATAATTTCGAAAACCAGTTTCTAAACCACTATAACTAGATTGTATAGGAAATAAAATGTGTAGTCATTAATTCGGCCGTCTTGAACACAGTATATAAGTTCCAGATTAGTTGAAATTTTCAAAAAAATATATTTATTTGGTTATGAAACACAGTTGTTTTTTGTAAGTGTTAAAAATATAGGTCAATGAGAGAATTTGAAGCTCCTACATTTAAATGTACAGAACCGAGGTAGTCTAGTGGTAGCGTGTTGGGATCCCGACGGAAGGTGCTCAGTTCGAATTCCGACAAACGCCATTTAGTGCGTTTGTATCTAGGCCGGATATGGACACGTTAAACCCGTAAACTGGAAAGTCCTCCTATAAGGTCACTGGGCTGAAGAATGTGCGAGCACACCAGATGTCGCCACTGGGGTTGCTCGGTCAAAATCGAGGTGGCACTAGGTGTTCGCTATATGGTGCCCCCATTGAAATCAGCAAGCGGTTGTCGCGGATAAAGTGCACATGTCCACAACGGAAAATGCCTCGTATTGGCAAACGACATAGTATTTATACTTTGTATATAACTGATTTATTTCTTTCTAACGAATCAAAGAAACTGAAAATAATTTAATTATTTGTGATACGTGAATATTGATTATAAGTTTATTTATAAATGTAGCAAAAAAGAGAATGTCTTAAAAATAGAAAAGAAAAAAAAGTTTTACTGAATTTATTCGACGTTCATAAATTAGTGCCTGTGTGTTACACTTATCATATGTATCACTTTCAATAATTAAAAATCTGTATAAAATGTATGTAAATTAAATACCTTGATTGTAGAAACAACTGTTTTTTGAGCAAAATGTAATACCCCCTGAATCGCAGGTTGGTGATCTATACATATCTCCAGAAGTAAAAGAATTTATAAGGGATGATTATATTAGTAGTTAAAGCTTTCGTAGTCTTTTGTTACTGATGACTTGCAGTTAACTAATCTGCTAATTATCTGTTACTTTTATTATAAAAAGGAAGTTTCTCCGACTGCTTCTTTAGTAATATTTTAAGAACCATGATTCTTAATCAGGATGTAGGTACCTTTTAAATGGTAGTAGTATTAATTACACTACTCTGAAATTGAAATTGGTCTTTTTTTTTATCGTTTTCACTAAATTGTTTTCTTTGAATCGTTATATTTCAGTGCCGATTTTTTTTGTTAAATTCAGTGTTTAATTAATAGCACGTGTTTCTTTTTTTTCCAGGTAAGAAACGGTCATTTTCATCTAGCAGATTCTTCACAAAGGTTTGGATTTTTATGTAAGTGATTTCAAGGTACACAATAATATTTTTTAGTTTTGATGTATTTTGGCACACAAAAAATGAATGAGCAGGCTTGTTTTTTGTTGTTCATTTCTTCACTTTTTATATCTAGTTTTTAAGTAATGTAAACTATATATATCCATCCAGCAGATTACTTGTAAAGGTAAGGATTTTTCTGTAAGTGATTTCAAGTTACAAAATAAAAATACTTTTCAGTTTTGGTGTATTTTGGCACAAAATAAAATGAAACACCAAACTTTATATCCTTTGCTCCAGTCTTTACTCTTTTGATCTGGATTTTATGTTATACAAATTATATGTATCCACATAGTAGATTCAATATAAAGGTAAGGATTTCTATGTAGGGGATTTCAAGTTATAAAAAAATAATACTTTTCTGTTTTGGTGTATTTTAGCACACAAAAAAATTAATGAACAAGATCTTTTTAACCTTTATTTACTTTTTTGATTTGGTTTTTATGTAAGGAAATTTATTTGTATCCTTCAGAAAATAAAATGGTTCTTTTTAAAATTTGACGTTTTCTTTATTAAAGCAGTTGGTTATACATTTAGATATTTTTAAAATAGCTAATTATGGTCCTAATGGAAACAGTAATCAGGTGTCCTTTCAATTGGAGAATTCTTATCTTTCGTGGATCCCAGTTGTTTATCATATTGTGTCAACATAAAACCACCTAATTGGGCAACTAAGGTAACAGTTGATTTTAAATGATATTTTCAGATTTTAGTTCAAACATTTCAACGGTCAAATCATGTTCTATCGACACCTCAGTTTAGAATCATCAATCACGTGTAAATAAATAATTCATTTTCGTAAATTTCTGTAAAATAATCTTCGAGCTTTATTGAAGCGATCTTCAAACCCATGAAAGTGTAGTTCGAACATCAGTTAATAGAAGCTTATAAAGATACTCTCAGAGCTGTTAGAAAGATGAAATGCAGGTAATTGTATTTGGCACGAGGTGAAGAATTTATCACCGATAATTTTAAGTTGATTGCTGGAAACATTTTTTGCAGTACTTCAAAGGGTAAAGACTGAATAATATCACAAAAAGTGAAAAGTATCGTAAGAGCAGCCAAAAATTCGTTCTTCCTTTTTCAGAATATCTTCCCTCCGATGTTATGCTACGGTCCCATCCTTAAGTTCATTTCTCAAAGCATATTGCGAAGGCATTTTGTGAAATCTGCTTCACTGAACTTTGTACAGCTGAAAAAACGTCAGTACCTGCGTTGAAATTTGTTCCACGGAGTCGGAAACTACTAGAAATCACATGGAGTGAGGTCAGAAATGTAAGGAGGCTGTGGCATTGCTTGAGTTTGGAACTCTGTAAGAACTATTTGAATGATATATTTTATCGTCCAATGCATTTTCTGTCTTAGCTCTGAATCGTTCACCTCCATTGCTTATACAAAACAAAAACTATAAACAAGTCCTCATGAACGTAGACGGAATGGTCTGCCATGTTTAAAAACTATTGGCCTTAGATTCTTATTTATTTCAGTAAATAAATTGCTCTTTAAGTTTTAACTTTCACGTTGTTGCCCGTTTGAGTTAAAAAAAATACTCTCAGTTTTTATGGAACGAACTTTATATATGCATACTGTTAGAGATATCCGTGTCCTGTGTTATTTGGAAGTGAGAGAAAGAGCGTAATTTTGATATCCATGGATTCATCTTTCTCTAAAAAAAGATTCTTAATTAATTGTTAACGAGTGCCTATTGAAAATTCGGGAACGGGATGTTTTATAAATATGTCGTCAAATTATCGTTATACTACTTAAAAAGCAAAGTCAACAAGAATTGTATTTGCAGACATAAGAAATCATATTTTTCAGTTGGAAAAGTAGTGGTAAAGGCTCTTTTATGGCATGCAAACAAAGATATCTTTAACTGCCAGTTAAATCCACTTCTCAGCAATTCTTTTCGTGCTTCCTTCGGTAATGGTATTTTACTCGTCGCTGTACAAAAACTATACAAGTATTTGCATATTTTGAATTGCATTTTACGTATTATTAGAGAATGAAAAACTTAGAAAAATTTAGCCGTGTGTCACAATAGCCATTTATCCATTTTCCATTCCTTCCCGAATGGAATTTAATCTTAAAACCAACAGAGAGCAATCAAGTCGAATAGATTTTCTATAACAATGCCATCTTTTGTCGTGTTTGCTATTTGTTGTAGCAAATTAATAAAAATAAGTTTTATGTGAATTTTGTTCTAACGAATTTATGCTTTTAATGGCATTGCAAAAAGAAGAAAAAAGGGTTGAAAGAGATGCTATAGTGATACCAATTTAGTTGTACATTTGAAGAGAACCCTTATTCGTATAAAATAATAATAAAAACCAAAAATATTTTAAATTCATGGTAATGATTATTGCTTTCTGTAAGGATTGCAAACAACATTTATCGCATGATTCAATTAAAGGTTTAAAATAATCTAAAGTCTTATAAGTACATCATTTCATTGTAATAGATAAGCATATAATGGAAGTAGACTTAAGCAGTAATAGAATATGCAATAATATAATTATTCAACTCTGAGTTAACGTTTTCCTCTTAAGGTTTAGCTTATTGTAAATAATTTATTTTTTTGTATGTTAGGTCTAATTTGTTACTATCAGCGATGAAGCATTTAAAAAAATATGAAAAAAATCAATATTTCTCTTTATATTTAAGTACAATTGTGTAGAAAAATTGTTCCAGTGTTAAATTCAGAGGTGAAAATTTCAGTGTCCCTTTTTTATTGGGCGTTACTAAAATAGTGATATGTATAGAAATGACTTTTTGGTGTGTAGTGGTGAGAGGCATAGTACCGTTTATGGGTGGTATATTTGAACATAAAAGATACTTTTTTCGGAAGGGTTTTAGACCCTATAATTCTCAGCTGTCTACATCTCTAGGACGAAAGTACTATATTCGTACTTTCTCCAAACTACTGTAAAAGTATGTGTTATCAATGAATCCGAGGAAGAATAGCACGAGGTGTCGTAAAAGAAATTACAAGAATCAAAACAAGAAATTAAAATTAAATAACACAAGTAAACCAAAAAAAAGTTTGACAATGTCTTATTATTTGCCTAAAATAACACCTATGGCCCCGTTTAAATCAGTTTATATATGCATTTCTGTAAGATATATGCATAGGTTACCGGGCCATTAGCTTAAGAGCCTAGCAATACTTTTATATATGCATCAGTCACATATCGGTTTTTCTTGTTACGATGCTGTAATTGAGCACTACGAACTATTGTTAGTCGAATCAACAGGGTGAATAACCTATTTTTTCGTGACTTTTTATTTATTTATTTTTAATGCGACAGGCGCTTAGTCTTTCGACATTCGACCATTGCACCGTGAAAGTTGTTGGTTTCTTGTAATTGGGAACATCGTATAGGCCAGGGCAACCTTTTTGGGATTGGGCAACCCTTTTGTGAGTGCGTGTAAAATCGGCCAATTCTCTGACATAACATTTTTCCACATGCCAACCAAAATTTCTTGAGAACATATCTGGGCTCAGATGGCAAAATGTTTAAGAAATTTACGTGACAGCAATTCTAATATTCAAGATGTCACGAAAAAATCAGTAATTTGTTTTACATGAGTAAATGCGGTACCAGTGTATCAGAAAAATAGTTGGCTATTACTTTGAGTAGTTACAGTAGATAGAAATTATCGGCAAACGAGAATCCGGAATGTCAAAAACTGAGTTTTTTAAAGAAAAGTTTCTTATAACATTTTGCCATCTGATCACACATATAATTTGATATCTTTATTATTTGATTTGTAAGTGATAACGTAAGTCATGTAAAACAACAATTTAAAATACCTTATAAATGATGCATAAAAATTGATGTATAAAGAAGAAAATACGGATAGTAACGCTCCTGCAAGGTTTTTTTTTAAACAGACATAATTAGGTCCTAATTGAAAATAAATTTTACAAGGACTTCTTTCGCGTGCCAGAAACAAGTCATCAGCATGCCACATTTGGAGCGCGCTCCAATGGTTGCCAACTCCTGGTATAGGCGAACCAACATAGCTCAATTGTGCCACTACAATTTAGACCGGGCACCCGAAGAGGCGGCATCTGGAAGATCTTATTCTCCTCCCACAGCAACAAACCACAAGAAGGGATTCTCTGGCTTGCAGATTTAACGTGGCCTTATCCGGCTCAGTTTTGTTCGTGATATGGTGATGAAAAATCAAGAAATGGTGGATAGAATATTATAATCATAATTGTCACGCACGCAAAAGGTTTTCTTTTTAAATCTTCTATTAATTTTCTCTGTTTCATTCCTTCACTTGGTGGGATTATTAAATTGTCAGCAGGCTCTATTATTCGATCCCAGCTGAATTTTTTAATATTCATTATATTTCATTTCCATAATAAAAGTAGTTTTCTTTTTACCCCCAAACGATACAGTGGTTTGAGACGAAATAGATTGTACGGTAAGGGTCGGATCCGACCCGATCTCTTTTTTGATGAGGGTTTTGGTTGAAATAAGTACGAAATAAGCATTTTTGCTGTATAACACCATTTATTGATAAAATTTAACATGAAATAAAACCCTTTTTGTAGAAAAAATGACCAACGAATTGTAATTTTGCTAAACAAAGAAAATGTGTCTGGCATTTATATAGAATGTTGTAGTATATACTAGGTGTAATATGTAAGTACAACAATGTTAAGAATTCAACGCCAAAAAAAAAAAAAAATTATTAAGCGGGCATGCACTGCCGAACAAATTAACTGAAAATTTACCCTAGCGTTGAAAACTTTTAACTTTTCAATAAAAGATTGCGCAGTTGCAGCAAATCCTCATATTGAAAACGGACAAATATAACTAAAATTAAATATTCCGACGAGACCAGTCGGTTACCTCGATTTCTGGTTTAGTTCCGACACTACTACAGAATCTTGCCTTATGGTGCGTAGAGCCCTGAGGACTTGATTTCTGTTTATTTTTTGTATACTTTCTTCCTATAATTATCTAGCTCTGTTGGAATATTTAATTTTAGTTATATTTGTCTAATATGTAATTTAGTCTACCTAGTTTTAGAAGTTAGTGAAAGCAACTTTCCGAGCACAAAAATGTTAAAAATATTATATACTGACATTTTTGGGCTTCAAAATCGAAATAAAAAATTAAAAAATCTAAAATAAAAATTTTAAAAAAATACTAGTGATCATGAGTAATGTTTTTAAACAAAGACACTCGTATTTACTTATTCCTATATTTAGTAGGATGGTCTAGTGGGTCTATCTGGTAAGGTTCCTTTTCAACTCGATCTCTTGCAAAGAGAGGGAAGATTACGGGAGGGGGGAGACATATCCTTTGGTTGGATCCGACCCCCACTGTACCGTTTGAGTGTTAAGTGATCCTTTTCAGTCACTTATTAAAATATCAGCCCCAATTATTTTGACTACTATCACGCTGACATGTAAACTAATAGTAAACTTGTAGAAAAGCATGATTCAAGTTCCGTGCGAACTACAAAATACAACTTTATACGGCCAATAATAAAAACGAATAGTGACACAATAATGATTCCTATAATACTTTTATTCATTTATCTAAGAGAAGAGTAAGAGAATATACATTCAAATATACTGTGATGAACAGAATACATTATGCGCATTAAACGAGTTTCCCATTATAAATATTTTTTGAAATGTCCCAAATACATTAGCTCTTACATTGATCACACCACATTTGCGCTACTATCCAATTAGAGCTTACATCAGAAAACACTTTTTAAAAAAGACGAAATAATAAGCTTTGACGATGTACTTTCTTTATGAGCCTGGAGATTAGTTACGTTCATGGGTCTTTTTTTTTACAGATGTTTTATTTACAGGAATAATCACCTTTTGTATCATGTGGTCGTTAGGTGGTTAAAGAAATATCATTTTCGGTGTTAATTAAGCAATTTTTGTAATCTCCATTGTTTTTCTAATTTTGAGGTTGTAAAAGACGCGAGTTATTCGAATGCACTTTAACCGAATCCTTTAAATTCATTTTAGATTTTTTTTTTATGTATATTCGAAAACAATTTTTTTGAGTTGGGGAGAATTAAATATTGCTTTTAGCCTCATGTTAATATTGTTTCAAAAAGACTGCTTTTAAGCATACTCTTTTGCTAATTTTAAATGTGTTTTTATGGTTTATTATTGTATAATTAAATTTAGATGTCCGGTGAGATTCACATATTTTTTCCTATAAAAGAATCAAATTTTTAGGAAACAACGTTTTGGAAAAAGTTAAAATGTAGGATTTTTTTTTTAACTTTAAAATGGATGAGGGATAATACAAGTTGATTAAATATCAAAGAACAATTTTTATACGTTATAAATTGTAATTCTTTTTCTCACAAAAAGGCAGAAATTGAATAAACTCTTACACTGCATAATGAAGGACATGAAAAATACATTTGACTGAGAGATAGAGTGTTGTACCTTAATTGCTGTAATAACGTCCTTTGAGTTGTTAAAAATAATTGGATATTTTTTTCCTTTATTTAATGGCTTATTAACAATTTATGTAGCTTTTAAAATACGGGATTCCGGATGAAGTCAAAGAAAACACTTATTTTATGGGTTTCATATGCCATTCAATTAAATAAGTACATAAAAAAACGAAACTGAAATTGCATTAATTTATTTTTACAAACTGAAAAATGCCGAAGTACTTTACGAAAAAAAACTAGCAAATATTACATGCAAATAATTATTTTGAATAATTTATGCTCAAAAAGGTAAAGTATTTTTTTTCAAAGTAACGTTAAATTTTATACACATTATATGTCCCTCATAGAAGACGTGGCGCAACTTTGAAATGATCATGACAGTGAATAATGATTCAAAAATCATCTAAATGCTTTTGAAAAGTGAGATTAAAATGTTATAAAAATTATGGCTGCTTATGAGTAGTTATCGAGGAGTGTCGGAATAAATAGTCTGTTTTTATTTATATCAATCTGTATTTATATAGAAAATAGCCGATAAAAAATTGAATATGATGGTAATATTCAAATTCTAATATTCAAAATTCTAATATTTTAAATTACATCAAATTTGTTACATGCAATGTTTTTTTTCATTCGATACACAAACCTTTCTGGCAAAGCGAGCCGTGACAAAGTCTCACTTTATCCAGCTATAACATATCAGTCTCTTTAACATATCAGTCATAATTCTTTATGTACAATTATCTTGATCAAGTTTATTTAATTAGTTTCCATTTAAAAACAATCACGTAGTGACTTTTATTTTATTTGTTATTTTCCTAATTAAAGAAGCAAGTCCAAATTGCTTCGAGGTTTTGTTTTACTCTCTTTATACCACTGAGAAATATTTTTGGTCATAGTTTAATAAAGAGCACATCGTAAGAATCTCACAGAACATATATATCTTGAAACCTGTTTATCTGATTTATTTCTACATATAAATAACTCCTGAATGAATATTGTTTTGTTTATTATTGTCGTACATAGTATTAAAAGGACAGTTAGCATTTTTACGCTATGCTTTTACTCTCTTTATCTCCCAAAAAAATTTCAGGTGGTCTATTTTAATGAAACTACCGCGGGTTATTAACGTAGGATTACTTATCGTTGCTTACCTCTTTTGTATGTATATATGTATCTATATATATGTACGTATGTATATATATTAGGGTGTTTCATTTTTCCAAAGATGTGATTTTCGCATGACTTTGCTTACGCCCCGTGTCTCAGTGATGTAAAAGATATATATGCCGAATTTCAAGAAGATTGGATAATATTTAGAGGTTGCACACTGTGATCAGTTTTGTAAAAGTAAGCAAAAAATACGATTTTTCAATGTTAATTACTTTTATTGGGAAAACTAGAAATCATAAACTGAAAATAATATTAAAACTAGACAGTAAGATTAATAGATAGTATGATAGACAAATCATGTATTATATTAATCAACTTCATCCTAACTTATCAACTATTACTAACGGTATCTCCAGCTACCGTTTACCGAGCTCGGGTGATCAATAGAAGTATATGGCGAAGAAAATCGAAGAGTCACTCTTTGAAAATCCTCCTCATTTGGTTTTGTATTGGGATAGTAAACTGTTGCCCTCAGTTGACCATGGGAGTGTCAAGATATTGGAAGAGAGTTGCAGTTCTAGTGACTGGCAAAGATTTTGAACATTTGCTTGGCGTACCTGTTGCCCTGAAATGCACTGGTGAGGAGATGGCTGAATAGTTATTCGGGAAGTGAACCGACTTGGGCTACGTGACAATATCATCGGTATATCTTTTGATACTACAGCATCTAATACAGGACTGATCGAAGGGGCGTGTACCAGAATTGAAAGGGAATTCGGACGAACGTTGTTGTGGTTGGCTTGCCGTCATCATACCCATTAACTAATATTGAAAGGAGTGTTTGAGGAGTGTTGGGGCATATACCATCAAGTGGTCCTGACATCCAGATTATCTGGAAGTTCCAAAGTCTGGGGGCTTCATTTAATAAGAAGTCATATGTAGAAGTGAAAATGGTATAATTCCCCACGGTGTGTGGCCAATAAAGAATGCATTATAAAGGATGCAGAGGCAGGGGTAAATACAGGATTGTAAACCAATAAAAAAATAGAAGAATAGCTGTCGGTGTGGCCAGTGATAGCGATCTGAAGTCTAAATTTTACAAGATGGATGGTCGTTATTTTATGGCCCACAGTAAAAACGTCAGATGAGAAGGGTCAAAGTTGTTTTGCAAAATAAAATTATGTTGGGGGAGCTACTTCATAGACTATGGACAGAAGCGACAGAGGCGGTATAATAAGGAACCAATTGGGGTAGGAACCACTGAAAGAAATAACAGCCCACTGCCCAATGAAAGTGAGGGGCGTGCCAGAATGACCCCCCTGTAAATGGACAACAGCTCCGCTAAGGACGGAAGGATTTGAAAAAGAAGGATACGGATTTTAGATTGGGTTCCTGAGAGTTAGATGTCAGAGACTCTCGTCTGCCCCATAGCCTTGGAGAAGTGCGAATATCCCGCCAAGGGTTTCCTACACTGGAGATGATACTGGGTCCCGGTCGCCGATGCTACGATCATCGCTGCATACATCCGTTATAGTAAGTGCCTCCCCGATAGACTCTAAAAATCATATTTGACTCTATAGTTTGCCTCTGCTTCTGGGTTCCTTATGTCAAAATTGTTAATATGAAACGGATTGTTATATTAATAGCTCTGACAAGTTAATTGAAATTTGGGTTATCAAATAAATGTATGTTTAAGGTCAATGCGTTGTATTCCTTGCTTGTTCCAACCCATGCATGTATCCATTGCTTCTAGGTAATTAACACCTATATCATACATGGCAATGCTGGATGAAGAAAGTTCCGTTCAAGGCTTTCTAGAAGAACAACGAGAGAAAATGGTTAACTACATCCAAAATGTCCTGAAAAACGGAAGTCATCCAAGAGACGACTACAAAGAGTTATTACAACTCTCACTCCTGTACCAAGGAGGTTGGTCAAAAAACGACTTCAGTTTCAGGATCTCAGGGGCTCTGCATCATGCAAGGGGATGGCTAAGGCAATATATGCACTTAAAACTGCACTCTTCTCTAAGCAGTTGAATATTCCTCAGCGAGAATTGAAAGGTATGAAACGGGTTGCACATTTTGTCAGCCTCATATATGGTCGCTTTTGGCACGAGGCAATTGCAAGTAGATGGGCTCAAAAGAATGATTTGGATATACTACAGCTTCTTAGCACTTACCCAGATGCAGATGTCAAAAAAGTGCTCTCACAGTTGCTAAAAGACATCTTTGGTATCAGTCAGAAACAAACGTAAGATTGGTTTTTTGGACGAAAGTATTACGCGGGCTGATAAGAAAAATATGGCTAAAATTTTAGAAACCAAACCTGTAAAGAAAAAGGAAATAAACGATTAGAGGGTAAAACCCTATTTTTTGAAGGAAAGGACCTGAGCCATTTCGTTACCAATAAAAGAAAGACGTTCTTTGAATGGTTTGAAATCCACGACGTCACAGAATTCTGCAGTGATTCTCTAAGTAGCCATGTGAACGCTCTTAAGGTGGTCAGTGATACCGCAGAAAGAGGAATTGCTCTGATTAAAAAAAAGGTTTAACGAATCGGTTAGGGGTGAACAACAAAAACAATTTTTGTTGAGGATAGTCGAGCATCACAGAAAAGTCGTCACCAAGCAAACAAAAGAAGGGATATCATCGTTCAAAATTGATTGATTAATATAATACATGTTTTGTCTATCATTCTACCTATTAATCTTAGTGTCTAGTTTTGATATTATATTAAGTTCGTGATTTCTAGTTTTTCCAATAAAAGTAATTAACATTGAAAAATCGTATTTTTTGCCTACTTTTACAAAACTGATCTACTTTGCCTACTTTTACAAAACTGAAAGTGTGCAACCTCTAAATATCATCCAATCTTCTTGAAATTTGCCATATATATATATTTTAAGTTACTCGGGGCGTAAGTAAAGACTGCAAAAATTTTACATTTTATTTTTTGCCTTACAAAATGAAACACCCTAATAAATTTACATATATGTATGTAAAATTTTTGACGCTTCTTGGTACTTTTCTGTTTAACTTGTCCAAGCGATAGACTGGGTTAGGCGCGCTACAAAAATTATAACAAGCGTGGACGGATGGATGGACAGTTTTAGCATCTGAAATTTTCCTTTCCGCAGGACCGCTATGGAGGAACGTAATCTTACGTTAAAAATCTCGCATTTGAAAATAAGATCATGCACCAACCCATTAAATAACTTTAGGTTTTCGGTGACGGACAGTTGGTCCGGGTCACCAGTTTGGTGGAGTGCTGTTGATACTATGCTAGGCGTTGAATCGTTTATCATCTAACACTTTCAACATGCGAAATTTAACATTTTCATTGAAACAACGAAAACAAACGATAAACAGAACATGCAAAGAATTAACTCGAGCCGTAGCTACGGAAGTATAATTTAGCTGGCAAAGCAAAGCCACTGTTAAGAACCTTGCATCTGGTACTGTGGTCCAGCTGGGTTGTTTTGATAGTAAAATCCAGACTGGCATATCATACGCCAGCTGCAATATTGCCTACTGCTAAAACGAATCAAACTGAATCGAACAAACTGGTAAATCCGAATTGAACGACACGGCAATCGCTTACCACAAGGTGAGACGGACTGTAGATAGTGCGGACACCACAGGTTTTAATTTTAATGATATAATTTAAAGCAGGCTGTGGGAGTCATTTTGTACATCGGTATCCTGGTTAAATTTATTTTATAAAAGATTGCCTTCAAAAACAAGAAGACAGGCATTCAAAATCTGAAATGCAATATAGGATAAAAAAACTGTTAGTATTTTTTATACTATAATGCAGTGGTTCCTACCCTCTTGCTAATCAGGGACCACTAATTTGTAAAACAAATCGTCGGTTACCATCTTCCAATCAATCATATTAGAGGCCAAAGTGGGTTTTATTTTTTGAATGAACAAACTATTTGTGCTAAAGAAATTTAATAAAAGTTTACAAATGACTTAATAACAAATTAAACGTAAACGAAAACTTAATATTAAAGCCTACGAAAACTTAAAAATAAACAAGTTTTTTATATAAACAAGAATTTTACAGCTTTCATTTCCTTTACTAGATGTAAAGCTGTTGTGATGCTGCCAATCGTCGTCAAAGAAAATATGTTAGAGATTTTGAAGCAGAACAAGGATTTTCTCGTACCCAAAATGTCAAAAAGTGCAAGAAATGCATGAATCTTTAGAATTTGAACAAACAATTTGGAGTTGGAAAACTTTTTTTGCTCCAAGTTTAAAAAAAAATTAAATTACCGGTCGTTTTGAAACAAGGAAACTATTTTTTTTCTATTATTGCTGACCCCGCGAACAACTTCTTGGGTTTTCTTAGACCAAAAGCGGTTCGCGGACCATCAGTTCGGAATCACTGCTATGACGTATTTAATGGCTAAATTTTTGCCCTATTTTTCCCTCTTTATCCAGAAAAATATACAGGTTTTAGTTGTAATGGCAAAATAATACCATGAGTATTAGGTGAAAGACACTTTGCTTCCAAGTATTCTGGTATTCAGTTTATTTAGCTAATGTCCGCATTCAAAAATATTGCGAAACGACTGCCATTTTGTGCCAGCGCGAATCCTGATAATGATTATAATTTTAGCTGCGTTAATTACGCCTCGCTCGTGTAGAAGCTTTAAAAAAAATAATTTTCAAATTTTAATCAACATAACGTAAGATGATAATGCTTACTTAAAGCAAATCCCTTTTAATTTAACTAATTGCTCTCAAAGTGCCCTTAAAAGCCACATGCTAGTGAAGAACTTTCCAACTGTTCAAATTACTTAACATAATTAGAGTAGCTTAAGAGAATTTATCGAGCAGCTTATGACTTGGCTTGGGAGCATGAAAATTCCATCATAATAAGAGCCATTTTTCAGTAAACGTGCGGATAAATCAGTTAGGTCTGTTAACCCAAGTATGCGAAAATTTTAGGTTTACGCTTTTAAACTGGAAGTTAGTTCCAAGAGACTTCCAAAAGAGAGTTAACTAAGTTTAAATTTATGCGAAAAGTTTCAGAACCAAACCTTTTGCAGAAATATTTGAGTTTTCGGGGAAATATGTCTGAGAGAGAGAAAGCTAGGGTTGGATGCTGTTAGGCTACGTAAAAGGGAAAAATCAGATTCAAGGAATAAGAACGATAATTAGCTTTCTTTATTTTAAAATCGTTATTGAGCAGTCATTTAGAACTGCTAAACAAATTAAAACATAGTTTCAAGCAGGAAGCATATATCCCCGTATTATTTCTTCGATAACTTGGCAAAATACCAAAACTTAACACTAGGTAAAAGTAAAGGGCATTTTAAGTACCGTAGTTTGAAGGCCTGTTCCCGTAGAATTCCGCAGCGTCAGCGATAAAAATTCCGTTGGCGCTGATTGGTTGAGGGCTTGTTCACACTGCATCCGTTAGCGTAGCGTTACTCGTATTGACATATTTTTAAACCAATCACAGACCTTAACAATTTCATGGCTAATTTTTTTGAGGGTTGTAATTAGTTAAATATATTTCAATACGAATAACGTTGACGCTGACGGGCGCTGATTGGTTAAGGGCCTACGTCCGTCAGCGTTATTCGCATTGACATATTTTTAACCAATCACAGACCTTAACAATTTCGTGGCTAATTTTTTGGAGATTTGTAATTGGTTAAATATATTCCAATACGAGTAACGTTGACGCTGACGAATGCAATGTGAACAGCCCCTAAATGGGTCAATGATTGGTATATGATTGGTTAAAAATTATTACGCTGACGGATTCTATATGAAAAGGCTCTAAGTAATGAGTCAGTAAGTAATGAAATTTTAGCAACAGTGACTATGAAAATTATTTTTGGGTGTTGGGGCATCTAAATTTTAAAGCAGGTATCAGTATTCATCACAATTATTAAAATTATATTTTTGCCAATTTTTTTAAATGAAACTTCTTATTTTTTATTTATCAGAAAATTGCAAATATATTTTTAACATTATTAAACGGAACACATTAAATTTAATTCCTGATCTCAAATATCTATAAAATGGAGTCTTTTCATGCAGTAAAACACTTGAAAAAAAATCAAAGTTATATCCATATACAATCGGAAACTATTCATTACATCATATATTAATTAAACAACTCCTATACTTGTCATTTATATTAATTCTACTTCTATCAAAATTATGTCCACAAAATATTAATAAACTTCAGTTTATTAAAAACGTATTTATATTTCATTTAAACAATTTATTACATTAAGATATTTTTAATAATATCAAATTTCAACGTCGAGCTATAAGGATCCAGGAAGGAAATAAATAATCATTCGCATACAAATATGCCATGAAGCAGTAAATCTATCTTCCCTCTTATCGGGTTAGAAATCAAGAATTGTACAGCAAATTCAAACAACTAATTGAGCTGAGCATCATTAAATTTAAATAACGATAACATAAGATGATAATAGTTGCCTGCCGGGAAACTCTGGGCTCTATGTTAATGCACGTGGAAATCTTTAAGCGCTCCTTTCAAACCATAAGGAAGTGTCTTCCTTTACAGTTTCGATATCGGTGCAAGTAATTAGCATGGTTTACGAAGAGGAATTTCAAGCAGCTAATGATTTGGAGACTTTGAGAGATTCCGATAATGCACTCGAAAGTATTATCAAAAAGGGAATTTTTAAATTTTAGAGGAGTTAAGTTGAGATGCTTGATTAAACTCTTTGCCTTATTGATAAATGTAGTGGGTGAACCGTTTCTTCCAGATAACGCGTTTGTGAAATAATTATTTCATATTTACTTTCCGCATAAAGACTGACTTTGCATCTAAAAGGTGACACTTTTAAATCTAGTCGTATGCAAAAAATATTTCGATTAAATTTTCTGTAAATAATGGAATTTAAGGTAATTTTTAATTTTCAGAGGAGTTAAGTATATTTGCTTGATTGAACTCTTTACATTATTGGTAAATGTATTGGGTGAATCATGTCTTCCAGATAACGCACCTGTGAAATATGCGCAAATTAAATTTGAAACGAATAAAGAATGACTTTGCTATTAAAGGTGACACCTTTAAATCTAGTCATATATAAAAACTATGTCGACTTACTATTTCGACTGACAATATTTTCGTCATGTTTACTTTGCACATAAAGACTGACTTTGCGTGTAACAGGTGACACTTTTAAATTTAGTCGTATGTAAAACAATATTTCGACTTAAGGGAATTAAAGGAAGTTTTTAGCTAACACAGGAGTAAAGTAGACATGCTATATTGAATTCCTTGCTTGATTTATAAGTGGCTTAGTCGTTTTTTTTTTAGTGGCTTAGTCATTTCTTCCAGATAACGCATCTGTGAAATATTTATTTCATATTTACTTTACGATAAAGACAGATTTTGCATATAAAAGGTGACACTTTTATATCTAGCGGTGTATATATATATATATATATATATAATTTAAGGTAATTTTTAATTTTCAGAGGAGTTAAGTAGACATGCTTGATTGAACTCTTTGCTTTATTGATAAATGTAGTGGGTGAATCGTTTCTTCGTGATAACGCATCTGTGATATATGCACAAATTAAATATGAAATAAAGAAAGACTGACTTTGCTTTTAAAGGTGACACTTTTAAATCTAGTCATGTATAAAAAAATATGTCGACTTACTATTTCGACTTTCTATTTCGACTGACAATATTTACGTATTTCATATTTATTTTACGCATAAAGACTGACTTTGCGTGTAAAAGGTTACACTTTTAAATCTAGTTGTATGTAAAAAATATTCCGACTTAAATAAGGGAATTTGAGGTAATTTTTAGTTAACTGTGGAAGAAAGTAGACATGCTTGGTTGAAATGTTTGCTTTATTTATAAGTGTAGTGGCTTAATCGTTTCTTCCAGATAACGCGTCTTTGAAATATTTATTTCATATTTACTTTGCGAAAAAGGCTGACATTGCATTTAAAAGGTGACACCTTTATAATTAGTGGTATATAAAAAATATTTAGACTTAATTTACTGTAAATAAAGGAATTTAACGTAATTTTTCATTTTCAGAAGAATTAAGGAGACATGTTTGATTGAACTTTTTGCTTTATTCATAAATGTAGTGGCTTAACCGTTTCTTCCAGTTAACGCGTCTGTGAAATTTAGGTTTCCGGGCTAAAGGTATCCAAAGTCATTAGTATTTTTACGGAACTACCCATTAGACTTTAAAAAAATTATTTAAATAGAAAGAACACTCACCAAGTTTCAATATCAATCATAGATTTCTATCATAGTATCATAGATTTCGATGTGTGCACCTTTAACGTCTAAATTGACGAGTAACGTCTAAATGGTAATCCAATCCTCTCCAAGTGTTTCGTAGCATATCAGGCGTTCTTACACTTTTTTTGCTTGGAGATTCATTAAATCCGTAGTGTATAGCCAAAAAGTGAAACTATGGATGAGTTGAAGAAGCGTATCATTCAAGCAATTCGTGTAATAACTCCTGATATGATACGAAACACTTGGAGAGAACTGGATTACCATTTAGACGTTTGTTGTGTTACAAAAGGTGCACACATCGAAATCTATGATACTATGATCAGAGTCTAATATTGATATTAAACCCTTGTAAAAAGTTCTTTCTGTTTTAATAATGTTTTTAAAATTCTTGTGGGTAATTCCATAAAATTACGTCATGACTTTTGGATACCTTTAGCCCGGACAGCCTGTATTAATTTTGTATTTACTTTAAGCTGAAAATAAGACAAAGTATTTAAAGTATACATTTTAAATTTGGTTACGTATTAAAAATATTTTCACTTAATTTACCTTAAATTTAAAATACACTCTGTCACAAAAAATATATGCACCTAGAAGGAAACGTGCTAGTATCACGAAACTTAACATGTATGTAGTGTATGAGGAGATAAGCAAATGATTACTAATTCAGAAGAACAGACTGATTTATTAAGAAGATAAGGCATGAAAAAGGTTAAAAATCAGTAAATAGTAAATCCACCTGTAGCAGTTATACAATTTGAAACACGGCGTGGCATCGAATCAGTGAGGTCACCTACAACCTCCTTCGGAAGATCTTGCCATAATGCAAGTGGGCAGTTAATTCACAAGTTAATGTATTTGCAAGTGGGCAGTTAATTCACAAGTATTCCGGGACGGCTGCAGTTGCCTTCCAAGCACGTCCCAAACGTGCTCTATTGGCGAGAGGTCTGGTGACCTGGCAGGCCATGGGAGTACGTCATATCCTTGAAGACGTAGGGAGAGTCGCGCAGTATGTGGACGAGCGTTGTCTTTCTGATTAATGGCAACTGGGCGACTTGATAGCACAGGCAGAACAACTGGAGTTAAAATCTCGTCCACGTAACTGCGTGCCGTCAAAGTGCGTTGAAGGACGACTACAGGTGATCGTGTGTCCCAACAAATCGCTCCCCACACTGTCTCTCCTTGTGTAATCACCGTATGCCTCTCGACAAAAAATGCCGGATCAGATCGGTGGCCTGGCCGCCTCCACACGCGTATGCGTTGGTCATCAGCATTGAGACTGAATAGGGATTCATCGCTGAATATCACACGCCTCCAGTCGGTCACATTCCTGCTTACCCGAGGTCGCCAAAAATCCAATCGACACTGCCTGTGATGTAGGGTCAGTGGTAGGCGTCTTAATGGACGTCGGCTCCTTCTACCTGCGTCGGCCAGTCGTCTCAGAATGATTTCCTTTGTTACCACCGGATGTTTGGAAGGTGGTAAATGGCGTCTAACTGATTCTAGCGACGTTGTTGGTACGGACGTTGCCGCTCTTATGATTGCACGATCCTCGCGCGCATTTGTGTTCCTGGGACGCCCTGACAATCCCCGACGGTAGACTGTCCCTTCCGTGGTCCATTGTCACGGACACCGAGCAATTACCATATCACTCCAACCGAGGTGGCGGCCGATACGCCTGTTCGACCAACCTCCTTCTCTGAGGCCTACTATACGCCACCTCTCAAAGTCCGTCATTTGTTCGTACTGTGGCCGGTTACGTCTCAAAGGCATCTCTAGTCACAATACCTTCCATCCAAGTCGACATATTTCTTTGAATAACCCTATGGCACGTGAAATCATGCTTTTAAACTCCCCCAGCTGCTCATCTCAAATGCGCATAGCGCGCTTACCTTTGTCTCATTGGCGTCAAAATTTTAATCATTTGCATATCTCTTACCAGACTACATTCCTGCCATTTTCGTGATAGTAGCTCGATTTCTTCTGGGTGCATATATTTTTTTGTGACAGAGTGTATTTGAGTGATTATTTATCCATAGAACAACAGCAGAGCTCGTTAAAATGATTTAGATTTATTAAGAATATATATTTCCTTTCCATTTATTTGTCTTGAAAACACCATAGATGAAACTGATTACTTCACAGACAATTCATTTCCATTGGTACTCATTCTATGTGAAAAAAGGTCTTGATTCCTGATAGTGCATTTCGTACATCGCACATATCGCACCTCTACTAGAAGAGTGTTACATCTCAAAATAGCTATATTTTCGGGAAGAGCTAAAGAAGATATATGTCGAAATTCCATTTCTTGTTTTATGAATGCCAATGATAATTTTGGGAAAACTTATTGTTCGAATCACTTCAGAAGGCAAAACTGTATACTATTAAAGTTGTTTTCAATTTTTAAAGCATTATTTTATCTTGAGTATTAATTACAAGATATAACCCTCTTCTAGTAACCTCATTTTGTAAACATGGACTGAAATGGTTGAGGGAATGCTGTCATATCTCTATGCTAATCTATCTAGACTTTTCACAATAAAAGATAAAACCTTGATAACATGAACCACAGGTTAGAAAAAAATAAAAATTTATTTTCCAAATAAAATTTAATGAACATTTTTATTACAGGAACATTTTAATACAACAACATTAAGCACTGACAAAAAAAAATCTTATTTTCATTCTTCGCACGTGAGCAAGTTCCCCCTCCTAGTTGTGGAAAAGGGTAATAAGCGCCATCTAGGAAATTGTATTCGTACCAAGCTTATAACATTATTCGAGAATGAGAAACAGTTCTTATAGAGCATTTTGGGGCAATTATCTCAAAATTGATAATTTCAGAGATGCAACACTCTTCTAGGAAAGGTGCGGTATGTTTTGAATATAATTTGTGTAAATATCTAATCTAATGAGAAGACGTCGGTATGAGAATTTTTTTGATTTGCAAAAACTGCAGATCTGTTACATTATTTATCTAGAAATTTGATAAAAATATAAAAGTTTTTGTTTTTAATTGTGTTTTTTTAGCTTTGTATGTCATTAGAGCTAACCTCCTAAATACAGTTTAGAGGATGATTTAATTCTCTAATTCTAACAAGGTCTCTGAAAACTATTAAGAATAATGAAAACGTAAAAAGTGTATTAGATGATAATTTTAATTGTTATAGCTTTTATTACTGCTCTTGACGGATGTCATGTGCGCAACTTTTTGCCTTCGTTTGCTAAAAAATATTTCTTGGTCGTGAATTTCACTGCACACAGATCCGACCAAGTTAAACGATAATCAATATACGCATATAAGTAATTATGTGGTCCCCAATGTAATTCATGTATCTCTTTAGCAGTTCTTTATCCGACCTATGAAAGATAATATTTTAATATTTCACCACCATTTTTTTGTCTGAGAAAATTTTAATGAAATCATTAGAGTACGCTGAAGAAAATTTTTTATATGATTCTTCGCAATTACTTTCTATCTATTAGGTTCCAGAAAAAATTTATGAACAAGGCAAATAGAAATTTCTTTTCATGTTTATATTGCAAAATTGACTTCAATAAATTCGATTTGTATTTTACATACTTTTTTTTTACGGTGTAAATCCTTGACTGCCTATATTTTTTCTTCAAACTGACCTCGCATGGTGTCAGTCTATTTATTTTTTGCCAAAAAAGAAGAAGTTTTGGAATCTAATTCGAACATTTAATCATTTCAATTTATGTAAAAGCTATTTACAGGGATTTTGTGTACTTTGTAATAAAAAAATTAAATCTGCCATTGATTGCTCTCAAAGTGTTTGTATTACTTCGAACGTACTTAATCTAACTATGCTGCATAAAAACATCGATTAGTTATATTGTAAAGCTGATGAGTTTTTCTTTTTACATCAATTAAAATCCTTAGTTAAAGTGAGGAGAATTATTAATAGCTTTTGTTGCTATTCATACAAAAAATCTGCACAAGAGGCTAGTAAAGCATAAAAGAGTTTAGCTCTGCAGGAAAGTCTCCTCCGTGATCCTTCACATTTGCAAAAAAATTTCCTTTTCATTAAGGAATATTTTCTAGATTTATTTTCGTATTAACTAGCAGAATTTTGTCAAAACACACGAAGAAACATATAGATAATTCAGATGTATCGCTTAAAAAATATCCAAGAAATTTATTCGATGAAAAATTATTCATTTATAAATGAGTCGTTTTTTAGCTGTTTAAATGTAGGCAAATATATTTATAACAACGTATTTATCCTTGGGATCTAAATAGCCAAGGAATGGATTTGAACTTGAAGAACATTTTCATGTATACTTTGATGCATCTTCAGGTTAGAGTGTTTTACAACGAACAATATTTTTAAAGCAAAATCTTCGAGATATCACAGATCCTTGGATCAGAATTGTAACGTGTTTAAAATCAATCGATTCCTCCTCAAGTTAATGCAATTCAACTTTAGTAAGTGTGAATATATAAATGTACGAAAGGAGTATAGTTCTTACATACCGATGCACATATCTCCTATCCTTAGTTGTTCAATTAGTTTTATCTGTTTAATTTTTTTCCGTTCTGCTATACTGTGTTTCTATACTTTTTTTAGGTAACTTGCCTTATCGTCACGGATTAGTATCGTGCGACTGCCACTTTATTTTTGACCAATTAAGATACTTGTAAAAATGTATTTTAATTGGTCAAAGAAAATGCACTAAAAGTAAGTAAAATCGGCGACCCCTTAGAACGACAACAAGCATTGAAACGCACAGGCTGAGGACTATATATTTAAAAAGATATATGTTCCTCTCTGGGAACAATCATAATGCATCTGTCCTGTGACATTTATTAATTCACTTTATTGGTATAAATCAGGGATTCCCAACGGCGTCCAGATGGACCCCTTGGGGGGTCAATGGATGTTTAAAAAGGGTCTATAGTATACCAGGGGTCTATTGGAGGTTGATGATAAAATTTTCCGTTTTAAAATTTAATTTAAATTTTTAGGAATGTAATTATTAGATAATATCTGTTTTAATATGTATAAATACTTATTTACACAGGGTGGAGTGATGCACCCATCTAAAGTCGAATATCATGACGCTTTTGTATATGTGTCGAAGGAAATTACATTATAATTACATATAAGTCAGTAAAATTGCTTAGTAAAATGTATCTTTATACTCGTTATGTTAGTTATTGTGACTATACGATGATAAGAAATTTCAAGCCAAACATTAAAAAAATTGTATCAATGCATCAAACACAACTACTACATTAATTGAAATCGAACTTTTGTGCAATTACAATCTGTGTTTCTGAAATCTTGTTTATATTTGGGAAATTAAAAAATGAAATTAGTAGAAAAATAATAAAACATAAACCTAATGGTCCACTTTTTCTAATTTTTTGTTCATATTCTTAGTCAAACTCTTATCTTTAAGTGTTTTATGAGCAATTATTAGCATTATAATTATGCTGTATATTATAGAGAAAAATGTGAGGGGTTCGAACAGGAAAATCCTTCTTTTAAAAGGGGGTCGATGTAGGAAAAAGGTTGGGAACCCCTGGTATAGATTGTTTTTCTCATATCACTTACTTTTGTCATTATGAAGGTATATATATTTAGATCTATATATCTACATGACAATGAAACTTGATAAAAATGTTACATTTAGTAAAATATTTTTTAAACCATTTATTTTTCTATTAAAAATCCTTTTAAGCGTCTGTAAGTCTCTTTCCATCTATTTATAAACAGTACTTTAATTTAAGTAACTTTACAATATCATGTTCATTCACTGCTTATCTAAACTTTGCGTAAACTGTCTGGGGAGTATTGCAATAAAAACAACTTTGCTCTGAAAAAACAGATTTGAATAAATAACCCACTTAAAATTTCGAAATTCTCTTTTCGTAGATTTACAGAGTTATTCATTATTTTCCATGCGGTGAAAACTTTAACTCTTAATTGCTACCTAACACTTAGTATTTGATATCAGCTATGTCATAAAAAAATTACATTACTACACTGGCTCTTCTAAATATAAACCCCGACAAATTTAATCTTTAATTTTCCTTGATGTCTCGCGCGGAAAAACTCTGTTGAATCATAATAAGGTTACGACCGTATTAGTGGTTATTTTTAACTTCCAGATGTTTTTTCATACTTGTAAGCATGTAAACGTTACCAAATTACTTTTGCTTTGGGTTAATGAAACCAGCAATCTATATCTTTTTTAGAGCCCATAACATTACAAAAATTAATGAATAGAATAACCTTTGGGAAAACTCATATTTAAATGAAAATGCGTTTACTTTAAATTAGAATATGATAGTTTGGGAATTTCTATTTAAGAAACTATGCTGTTTCCTCTGAATTACGTTGCTAAAGAGCTCATAATTGAGCTCCAGATCTTGAGTACTATCTGCTGCTGAAAATTCTGGAACTGCATGTTAATAGAAAATTGTGGTTCCCCGAAATGGTTGCTCGCGTGAATCAATATATTAGGTCTTCTACAGATTTCATGTATGGAAATATTATGCAAATTTATTCATAAAAAATCCCCATAGGAGAAAATATCTCTGCTACATACGAATCTGGTGATGCATACTGCAGTGTGTTGATGTCATATATTTGCCTTCGAAAGAAAAGTAGATACGCTTATTCTGTAAATAGTTTCTGTTACCACCGACATTACAACTATTTTAAATTTATCAACGTTGTCCATTAAACTTCTAACTGAATATGTATGATCGTCTGTCAAAAAATAATGCAAACTGAATTTAGCAAAATAATAGATAACATATGATATTGATTGCGTGTTTTTAAATTTTAGAAATAGTAAGTGGGTTTAGTTAAAGGAAAAACAATGTATCTTGGTAAATGTAGGTTGTAATTAATTGTTCCTCTAATATGAAGTTCAATTTTTTTCAAACCAAGCATTACAGCTGAAAAAAAAGCGAAACAGAATTTCAGTTTTTAGATCCAAATAGAATACAATCAAAAGTAAAAGTGGAAATCGCTGAACTGATTCTCTAGAACGTCTAATTTTAAGCACTCATTTTTTTTCTAGTTTAATACGATAAGAGACGTCCATTTCATTGAGATTAAATGATTAATTTTGCGAAGTCTGCATTGTTGTATTGAGTTCATGCCTTACATCGTACTGAATAAGACGATTTTTTTTTCAACAATTAAGTCGTCGTTTTCAGTTACGGTGTCTTTTTGTGTATCTGATTATGTATGAAGATTACTCGTCACTCCCAGAGTCATTCAAAAGGTGTTAGTTTACATACTCTAGTTCCTATCTGGGATTATAATTTAAATACTGTCGATTCTCATCTTTATGTTCCAAATAGTGTCGGTTGTTGCGCCGTACTTCTGAGTCCTTTATCGTGTAACATAATGAGTGAGTGTAATGTGTTTAGTGAAACTTTAGTTGGTCCTCATTATATTTTTGGAGCTGTTAATGATTTTTGGGTTTGTATTTCTAATATGGCCTCATTATGTGTTTGGTAAGTTAGTTCATTTGGATTAGAATCTAGGCTCAAAAATAAAGTCTATTCTACTCGACCAGTTTGAAATATTGCTTCCAAGAAGCTTGTACTTTTGTAAAGCAACATATAGACTTGAATAAACTAGTAATTTAATGAATAGCATTTATTTCCTTATTCGTAAGTCTGCCTAGTATATAATGAGGCATATTTGTAAATGTTAAAATTTTTTCACTGACACTGGTTCATAAGTCTTGTTTAAAAGGACAAAATAAAATATAGATGGATAGTGGTTAGAAAATATTTTTAAAATAAATGAGAGATCTTGTTTTTGAGAAAAATTAAATATTACCTTTTTATTGCTTTGATATTTAATTAATAAATAAAATATTATACTTGTCTTATGATACATAATTATATATAAATTGAAATGATTTGTGGCAAATCCATTGTCACTGTAGTTTATTTCCAGTACAAAATTTTTTTCACAATGTGAGAAATATTTTGCGTTATGTTATCTCAAGCTCTTCGATCACTGGTCTGACAAATTTCCATTTGAGAAAATTTCTCATCAGTCACTTCCTTAGAGAGTAAGTCATCTTTTGTTTGAGGCTGTAGTACAACAAATTGGATCAAAACATCTTTCATCAGATTTAGTTGTAAGACCTTTTACTCAAAGCATCTTCCATCGAAATTAGTAGTAAGGAATTAGCCGATAGTAGTAGTAGTAAGAATTTTAACTCGAAGTTAAGGGTAGTAGCAAATTTTCCTCTTTAAACATATCTCCCATAAAGTTTATCTGTGTTGAAAATTCCCTTTCTCACACCTTTGTCGTAAAGTTCTTAAACTCCTCGGCACTTGCCCTGCTCTCTTCTTCATTATGTGGCTACGATTAAATCCTGTAATCGACAACGAAAGTTTATTGTATAACTCTTTTGCATACTTACCTATTTCACGTTTCACAATATGTCATGCCCTTTCATTGCGGTTTTTACTATGTGGACGAATATTTTTATTCTGTCTGTTGAGTAGGTCTTCCAAAATTGACATCCTTGAATATCCATGAAACTTCTACCGTTGTTTTCGGCTCCGTCTATGTTCAGTTTCATGACTTGCTTTGATTACATCATATGATATTCATACAACCTTCTTCCCTTGCTATCGATGTCGCCATAGAATTTCCAAGCCTCTGAAATGACAATTGGAGGAAAATTTTCGGTTTGTTATATATTTCTGACACAATTTGGAATAAGCTTATATGTTTATATGCTGTGACTAGCATAAATTTTTCTAGTAATGTTTTATTTTTAATTATTTTTATATTAAAATAAACTTTTATGCCAGTACTAATTAAAATTATTCGCAGTTGTTTCACAAATGTACCATTTTAAAGTTGAGATATTACTGACAGCAAACATACATTTGCGTACAAAATTTCCCAAATTAGATTATGACTGGCTGTTTCATGAATGTACCATTTTAAATTTGAGATAATATTGACAACACATAAACTTTTGAGCACAAAATTTCATACATGAATATTTATTCAGAATCACTTTAATGAAATAATTTAATGATAAAAAAATTGACATTTATACATAAGTCATTTTAAATTGCACGAAAAAAATTCATACAATTTCTTCTTAAGCCCAGAGTATCACATGTTAAACTAAAATCGTATTTCCAATTTTTTATAAAGTAAATTTTATTTAAAATTGATAAATTAGATTATGCCTGAGTGTTTCATGAATATATCATTTCAAAGTTGAGAAAATATTGACAGCACACAAACTTTTCGAGCACAAAATTTCATACATGAATATTATTCAGAACCACTGTAATGAAAATATTTAATGACAAAAATAAATAAATAAAAAGGCCATATATACATAAATCATTTCAAATTGCATAAAAATAAAATTCATGCAATTTCTTCGTAAGCTCAGACTTCCATATGTCAAAATAAAATCTTATTTCCAGTTTTTGTAAAGTATAAAGTAAATTTTATTTAAAATTGATACTTTCCCCGTCAATGCAAGTATTACACTGTTCAAAACATTTATTCCATTATACTGCAGTATAGCCCCAAATCATATTTTCAAATACAATCGGATTTCTACTCCTAAAACATTGGTCTCAGAACGCATATTATACTTAACGCAAATTACAGACGTTTCCAGTATTTTATTACCAAAAGCAGAAGCTAAAAGCACTAATTTAGCGCATATTCATATATTTCAATCACATCACGTTTCCTTTCTCTACTACCCTGCATTTTGCATGAAACTGAAGCTGTTTAACGAGCTGAAAAATCATTATACTTTTACGTATTTAGTTGCCAGAGGAGATCTGTGCAGCGATAAAGCCTTTCGGAAACGACGGAATTTGGGTAATGATCGTGCATCACTTACGAACAGTTATTTCTAAAGATTATGCATCTTGATCCAAATTATTGCTTTTCCGAGGAGCGCGTGGGAGTAAACACAAATACGTGTACATGTTGCCATTCAGGCCTATGAAAATTACGCAGTGGGGTTTATTTGAGCAATAATTTTTAATTGCCATAAATTTATAGAAAAAATATTCTACGACTCTAAATTTAAAACTAATAGGAATAAATGCGTTATCTCATTAGTGTGTTTAAGCAGGAGGTATGAAGACAAGATACATTCATTCCCTTTTTCAAATTAAGGTGAAGTAGACAGTCCTTTTTCCCTTTCTCTCTCTTTATAAATATACTCTCTCTCACACACACACACACACACACACACACACACATATATATATATATAAAGGAACTTCTCTAGCCGGCTACCCCTATTCGACAGCCATCCCTTAAAACGGCCATTTGTTTTACTTATTACTGGCCGCCATAGACAAGTTTATATATATATATATATATGTATATATGTATATATGTATGTATATATATATATATATATATGTATATATATGTATATATATATATATGTATATATATATGTATATATATATATATATATATATATGTATATATATATATATATATATATATATATATATATATATATATATATATGTGTGTGTGTGTGTGTAACTTTTGGTTCCTTGTTAGCCAAAAGTTCGTAAAAATTGTAAAAATTCTTAAAAAAAGGAAGAAATTATTATAATGAAGTGAGGTTTCCAAGAAAGGGCTCACAAGGAAGTAGGATGTTTTTATCAGCAAAAAAAAAATAGTTAAAAAGTCACCTGTAGACGGTGTTGACATGCGTGAGATTCAGCAGAATCATGCAAATCAATCTTGCAATAAAAGACCATGATGCACGAGGATTTCTCATTCGCTTTCAGAATGTTATCATTACACGATTGAGCGTTGTTGGTCAAGCTCTTAAGAGTCGCATTAGTTGTATCGTACAATGTTCTGGAGGTCATGCTGAACACTTGTTATAGCAAGAATAAATTAGTAGGACTGACTGTTGCCCTATATATTGTGTTTCGGGTCGTCAGCAACTTCTACCTGTGACTTTTTGAACTAATTTTTATTTTGCTACTAAAAAAAATCTGACTTCCTTGTTAGCCCTTTCGTGCAAACCGCACTTCTTTATCATAATTTCTTCCTTTTTTATGAATTTTTAAAGTTTTACTAACTTTTGGCTCACCATATATACGTATTTTTACAATTATTTATATAATTTTAAAGGTTCGATTGATCAATCCGAACCATCAGAAAATTATTTCCCTGGTTCAGCAATTTGCTAAAGCAAAGTGGCAACAAAAAACAACATAAATTAATTTTCTCTCATATACCAGTTTATTATAACCTTTTTCCGTCTTATGCATTACCATAATGAAATAATTACATTACATCAAATAGTTAAAGGTACACACTTTTCTTAGGACGTCATAAAACATAAACAGGAGAATTTAATGCCTAAAATCAAACGGAATAAAATTCATCCATTCATCGATTTAAATTTTAGCGACGGATCCATTCTTTCCCAAATATGAAAATCTCTGAAGTATGAAAATAAGCTTTCATACGAGACCCCGCAAAATATATTCCACCACAATAAAACGGTTCGCAACGCAAATATTGCTTGTCATCCCCTGCTTCTCTTTGATCTGCGGGATGCTAGTGACTGAAAAATGGAATAGAATTGACAAAGCGGAAAATATGCATAGCTCTTTCTGCTCCTCACTTTTTTTTCTTCTTGAATTTATTTTTTTGTTGCGTACCGCTGATGAGCGATTTGGTTTTGCTTATTTTTTAAACCCTGTTTGTTTTTTTCTTGGTGTTTTTTTATTTCTGGTAAAAAAAATGTAGGGCTTCAGTTTGTGAGTTACGGGATCTGAAGTTTTCCTTTCTAAGGCGGCTCTATTTTCTTTTGAAAATACATATTTAGCTTAAATTTTTGTTTAGAAAATGTGCAGCACCACAAAGGTTCACGTCATCAAAAGGCTCTTCGTTTTTTCTTTGCCTTTCAGATGTAAAAAAAGGGTTAGTTTAAATACATTCCAAGAGATCCATGGCAGGGCCGAACAATTGTGGCACCCGAGGCAAGTTTTAAAATCGGCGTCTTTACAAAATTTTTGAAAGATTCTAAGTAGTGAATGTATGTGTATAGGACATACATTCTATAAGACATATAAGACATACATTCTATAAGACATATAAGACATACATTACAAGTTAGAAATAGTCTGTCATTGATCTCTGTTAGAAATAGTGTATCATTGATCTTTGTTAGAAATGGTGTATCATTGATCTTTGTTAGAAATGGTGTATCATTGATCTCTGTTAGAAATAGTCTATCATTGATCTCTGTTAGAAATAGTCTATATAATTGATCTGTGTTAGAAATAGTGTATAATTGATTTCTGTTAGAAATAGTCTATCATCGTTAATAATCAATCTCTGTTAGAAATAATTCATCAACATATCGTTGATGATAGATTTGGTTTTCCGCTTTTTTAAAATTTTGTTTATTTGCTTGTTAATTTTTTTCTCCTTCTCAGTGAAAAAGTTGGTCTTCAGTTTGTGAGTAATGGGATCTGAAGTTTTCTTTTCTATGGCGTCTCTATTTTCTTTTGAAATACATATTTAGCTTAAATTTTTGTTCAGAAAATATGCAGCACCGCAAAGGTTTCCGTCATCAAAAGACTTCGTTTTTTCTTTGCCTTTCAGACGAAAAAAAGGGGTTAGTTTAAATATATTCCAAGAGATCTATGGCAAGTTTTAAAAACGGCGTCTTTACAAAAATTTAGAAAGATCCTAAGTAGTGAATGTATGTCTATAAGAAATAGTCTATCAATGATCTCTGTTAGAAATAGTGTATCATTGATCTGTGATAGAAATAGTGTATCATTGATCTCTGTTAGAAATAGTGTATCATTGATCTCTGTTAGAAATGGTGTATCATTGATCTCTGTTAGAAATAGTCTATCATTGATCTCTGTTAGAAATAGTCCATCATTGATCTTTGTTAAAAATCGTCTATCATTGATCTCTGTTAGAAAAAGTCTATCATAGTCAATAATCAATCTCTGTTAGAAATCATTCATCAACATATCGTTGATGATCAATTTGGTTTTCCGCTTTTTTAAAATTTATTTGTTTGTTTGTTAATTTTTTTTCTTCTTCTCAGTAAAAAAAGTTGGGCTTCAGTTTGTGAGCTACGGGATCTGAAGTTTTCCTTTCTAAGGCGGCTTAATTTTCTTTTGAAAATACATATTTAGCTTAAATTTTTGTTCAGAAAATGTGCGCTTGCAAAGAAAGGGAGCTTATCTTAAATATATTCAAAGCGTAGGATCCAGAGCTTGATTGATCAATTATGGTACCTGAGGCAAGTTTTAGAAACAGCACCCTTAAAAATTTTTGGAAAGACTCTAAATAATGAATGCACCTGTATTAGAAATAAACTACTTAATAAAATAACAGAAATTTTAGTATATGTTTATTTAAAAAACAAACAAAAAACAAATAAATTTTTTTTTAAATTGCAGAACTTATAAGAAGCAGAAAAAGTAAGTTGGAATGCAATTTATTATGCAATAAAAATAATTTCTAAATCCTTCTTTGAGCCTTTCTTACTACAGATTCTTTGATAACATCTCTATATTGTTTTTATACCGTCTTTTATGTAGAGATTATTGATAGATCATACAATCGCTCTTGAGTTGTTATTCATTGATAATTCTTTAAAATTTTCAGTTCAGAAAAACTTCTCTCAGATGATGCTACAGTTATAGGTAGTGTTACTAGAATTTTTAGAGATACAACAACGTTTCCAAATATACATTCAAAATATATTTCTCATAATCTCAAATTCAGCAGTTTATAAAAGACAGTCTAAATATTCGCTAACATTTGTATACTTTTATGAATTTCGTCAATATTAGATTCAAATATTAATATTGTTTCGTTATTTGTTAAAAACTTCGAATTTTTATTTTTTCAGATTTTGGCGCCTATTTCAATTCGGCGCCTTAGGCGGTCGTCTCGCTGACTTATCTATGGGACTGGTTCTGGTAGGATTCATGTACACCCCGGTGTTAGATGAAGGTCTTATTTGAATAGTGGTACAACTCCATTCTTGTTCATTTTGAGATACAAAGCCTTAAAGTGTAATGAGTGTTGAGAAATGAGTGCTGAAGTCTGATTTGTAATTTCCTCTGTTTACAGCAGAAATAAGCTGGAGATGTACCAGTTTAAAAATAAGATAGGAATGACTTGTATGAATTTGAAAGTGAGGCTAACTCCATTTAAAAAAAAATAGAGTTGGACCACTATTCATATAAGGCCTTCAGATAAAGTATTGTAACAACCAACTCATTCATTTAACACTACTTTATATTTTTTCCTAGCCAAAATTGAACTATGTGCCTCTTAAACTGTACTCCAGGCATATACAGTGAAAACTGAACTATATGAAGAGATTTTTCTGTTCATTGTATTAATATGCATATGGAAGATAAATATGCAAAATATATTCACGTTCCAGCGGTTTTACAAAAATTAACGGGCAAGCATTAATTTTTGTATTTTCTTACAAAATCTGTGGATATCTATTATTTATTTCGTAACGTGTTTGGAATAAGTGTATTTATGAATTATATAAAATGCCAGAGAAACTAGGTGAAGCAAAATTATTAAAATTTAATATGCTCTAATTTCGAGCATATATTTTAAATGAGGCATATTTCGATTTTTAAATTCACTTGAAGTTCTTAAAACATTCCTTTCACTATAAGTAAAAAAGCATAACAGAAAGTAGTTACTAGATTATTTGTTACCATAAATAAGCCACCCCCTTGTAATTTTCCACAAACTTTAAAATCAGCAGTGCCTAAAACTTTATAATATTTAACCGTTACATGAGCACTAAATGAACCCCTTTTTGCATAGAGTTTATATATTTAAGGGATAATTTTCAGAGATAATTTGGCATTTTTATTGATCAATGACGTGATGATAGAGAAAAAATAGCTGAATAAAAATATTTAAAATGACTTCGTGGAATTATTCCCAAGATATGATAGGAGTATTATTGAATATCATTATTATGACATGCATCTAGTTAAAAGAGATATTTTATAACAATTTCGCTGAATGGGTATATTTCAAATAAATATTTTATCCTAATCATTCTCATTATTAATATTTACATAAAACTGCCCTGTTATTTCTTCCAGTAATATGATTTATTAAAGACAGCTTGCACAAGCTTCGACTGAAAGAGAATATTTATCGTTTTAATCTCTCCGAATCTAACGAAATTTTGTTATTAGTCAGTAATCTCGTCTTTTTTTCCCTCCCCGTACAGTCTTTACGTTAAATGACAGGCAGCTTCTGGATTCAGAAAAAATCGAAACTGTGTAACAGTTGCTGTGACTTGTTTATCGTAAAGTCGAATAGAAGGAGAAATTAGTTTCTTATCTGGCATAAAATTTGAAACAAGAGACTTTGACATCGGCAGATATTTCGATTAATTATTTACATGTGATTCGATGAATTGAAAAATGGAAACGTTCTAACTTATGAACTATGCCTATAATAGGTGAAGTTGTAGATTATAATAATTTTCGTTCTTCCTACTGTTGTAACCTAAAATATGTCAGTAACTCAGTCTGAAAAATAATAGAGAGCTTAATTTGACAGGGCATGAATAAAATGGGCGATGAAGTGTGTTTGTAACTCATATAAATAATTAAAAGTTATATGCGTTTGTTTTTCTTTCAACTTATTTCAAAAACTGTTTATTTAATTGCTATAAACTTTGCTATTTAATTGCTATAAACTTGAGTATAAATTAAAATATATACGCAAATCACCGGCAAAAACTGAAATTTTGGAATAAAGTACGACAGTTTTAATTTCTGAAATCTATTTTTTTTATATGGAGGTTGAGATTTCTAGCATAAATGATAAAATGCGAGGATTTGGATAAAAATCATTCAGGTCATAGTAAAAGTAGTTGATGTTCAGTTGATAAAAAATTTCTCCAATATTACTTTCCTTTATTCTAAATTGTCTTCATCATTTGCGCGTAAACACATGAACCTCTGCAAGCTTCAGTGTTGTGAAAAAGTTGTTCGTAGTGACATTTCTACCTTTGTTCTCTTATGGACTTATTAGTCGCAGCAATACATGCTCAGATATAGAAACATAGGATGGACTTTGGTTATATTTTCCAAGATACGGGAATCCATTTATCAGATATTTTGAGTCAACATCTGCAGCCAACCAGAACTTGATTCCACACTTATCTGGTTTGTTTGGCATGTATTGGATAAACCTACACCTAGCTTTTGTAGGAAATAACTCTTCATCTACAGTTACATTAGGACCTGGTGTATAGTTATTCTTGCAATTTTCCATGAAACGATTCCAGATATCCGAAATAAGGGCAAATTTGTCTGTTTCTAGACGCTTTGATCTTGTTGATTTTACGTCGAAGCGTAAAAATCCCATTATTTCATGAAATTGATCTCTTGACATTGTATTTTTGAAAAATGGTGGTTCTGAGTCCTTTGACCCCAAGCTATCCAGTTCAAGTCATTTTGCACAATATATACCATGTGCATATAAAATTTATATTAAAGCATCTATTTCTTCTAATGTTATATTCCATTCTCCTTCATGAATCTACCGGTGAGCTTCATCTTCAGTACATTTCTTTATGTGTTTCAATATCCATTCATCTATAAAAAGTCTCCAAGCACTTGAAGGACTGTTGTCGATAACATTGCGTTTAGCATGTGGTGTTGGGTCCCCCAACTTCTTTCAAAATAATCCACTTTGATTTTCTTCCTCTATCGTTTGTTCCTAATTGAGCGACATTCCAAATTATCCCATCTTTGTCATCTTCATTATTTCCAACTTTGAATGTTATTGTCGATTTGTTTTTCGAATTTCTTTGCGTGTGTGTATCTTTTCTTGGAATGTTTGATTTTTATTTTTTATGAGATAAATTATCATCAGTATTGCGATAAGAAGGACCAGCGATTGTTAGAGCAATGGCAGAGTCATCTTCACTTTCATTTTCTTCATCCGAATCCAAATTTTCTTCATTAGCAGGCAGGTATTCATCCTCACTACTCAAAATCGAATTTTGAGAAACCGTTTTTGGAACCTTCTGAATCGTTTTCAGATAATTGTTTAAATATTCTAAAGCTTCCTGAACAGCAAGATTACGGCGTCGTGACATAGTTTTTATACATATACTAGTTACAGAATAAAAGCAACTTCAAAAAGTCTAAATATTCGAAGTAATTTTTTACTGCATTCGAACGTAGTTCGTGCTTCAAACCTAATATAATGACCTTGAATGAAAAACCTTCACTATTCTCCCTTTTGGTACAGTCCATTTAAGGAATTCTAGATTGGGGTAGAAGTATTTTACAGTTACAGTTCGAGAAAATGCACCTGTTTTTCGTTATTTGTGCATTACATTTCTTACGGGTCAAATTTACCCGCTCCGCGGTTCTAGGTATAAGTGTTAATAATCAGAAAATTATTTATGTTACGAATTTTTAAATTTGGTAAATTGTTGTTCACCTTAAAATATTAAAAGTCATAAAAGGAATTTTTTTTTCAATCGATACTTTTAGCGTGGTGAAAAATTAAACATCGTTTTGGGTCAAATTGACCCGCTCCGTGGTTCTAGTGTTAAGAAAGCTTTACTAGAGTGTCACAGGGCGTTGACGTGGACTGACTCACCAGCTATTTGCGCTACAAACGAAATGGCAAGCGGTGATCTGGTGCAAGTGGCTGCAGACGAACTTTTGCAAATATTAGGGACAATAAGAGGGTGCTCAGATGTTGATGTGAAAGGCGTCAGTGGGTGGCTGAAAGACAATAATGACGGTGGCTACGTCACTATGACAGAAGAAGAAATTGTAGCGGCATGCGCATCTACAGCACACAGTGAAGAAGAAGATGACGTGAACGAGAAGGGAGTGATCACACCGCAACAGCGGACGACACATACAGATGCTGCTCACCAGTTGACAAACATCATAGTGTACTTGGAGAGTCAGTCTGATACCACTCCAGCTGAACTATTAATGATAAAGCGTTTGCATGACCGTGCTTCATTTAAACGCCACATTTGTTTCAAACAGAAGACAGTGGACCAATTCTTTAATAAGAAGTGACGTGAATAGTTATTTTTATATATTTTTAATGTATTGCAAACAATACTATGTAATTTTGTTACAAAACATAATTTTATTATCGTAATAAACAGTAAGTCTGCTTAGTTAAGGATTTTATTTTGCATATTACCCGGATTATCCGGATTGCCTATGGTGCCAGTTAGTCCGGATAAACGAGGATGTAATATACTCTCTTGTGAAGGAATCGAGAGCCCTTAAGAATTTCCCCCGAGCTTGAGATTTAATCTGAAGGCTATGACTATAGCTCTAACGATTATCAATGTTGAATGTCCAATTACTGACAAATTTCTATGCACGCCACTTGTATTTCATTTAGCACACACATATGCAACCGTATGTGCCCGAGATCAAATTCAGACTAGGGATAAACATTTGTGGTGTCTGAGGCAAAAGGCTGACTCAAGGCCTCTGGGGTTTCACAACAAGTGCAACTTATGCATTGTTTATTGCACTTCATAAAGGCCCGATGTCTCTTGAAAATAAGAAAATGTTACGATTTTTATGCTTTCTTTAATGTTCGATTCCCAGGGCACCACCGGCCATAGTCTGGTGTATTGTCTTCAGCGAGGTGAGCTCAAGAAAACTACATGTACTCAGTCTTTTTCTTTGAACACATCTATTTATTTGCAAGTTTTGGGATTATATAATTTAGATCTTTGTTAAGCACTGGAATAAATAAGATAATAATATTGTAGCGTAATGAAGATTATGGGGTTGTTTTTCCCAAGACCTCACAGTGGGCACGAACACAGCTGCGAACTTATGGGAATACCATATTCCAGTTCCCACCGTTTTTGAACACCTGTTTGGATTCCGAGCGGATTAAAAACGATACCCACCAATGGCGCCAGAATTTTCAGCCTGAAAGTTACACCCAGGCATATCGGGTTCTCAAGCAAGCGTCTCCCATCTGATCGTAAAGCTGTCGTTCTTAGCAATAGCTCTATGCGACTTTGAAACCGGAATGTAATAACGTTTCATCATTAAGAACAGCTGTTAACCGCTAATCTGCCGGCCCCCGGTTTTGGAAAGCAATTTATAAGAAAACGGCCGCCACCGAAGTTTTCAAGCAGATGTATAGTCAGAGACTCTGTGATTTTGGCAGATCCCTCATGTGACGGCCGTCGAGGCAGACATGGTTTTTTTTTAAGCTCATGTTTTGAGACTATGGCTCTTGGAGCATGTGAAGTCAAATCTGCTCTTAAGTTAAAGTTAAATTGAATATGTTGTACTTATTTGTTACATTTATTTAGTATTATTTGTTTTATTTAGTATTATTTGTTACATTTCTTTGTTATTAAATGTTGAGTTTTTGATTTAAAGTTGGCCTTATCATTTACAATTAGGACTCTGCTTTTCTTGGTCAGGAATTTGGTAGTAATTTTAAAAAAGCCTCAGATATTAGCCTAACGACCTATCATGCTGCCACAATATCATTGTTTTTATCTTATATATAAATTAGAAATATAAATGCATAATAGCACCAGATTTTTGTGGGGCTATTTGACTTTTCTATATATAATTAAAATTTAGTAAAATGCTATTGCAAAATGTAAGAAAAAACTTGTGACTGCAGAAGATTTGATATTCTATGTTTTTATTAAAATAGCATGAACTGGACTTTTATATAACACCTTTATTACTAAGGTAAAGCATTTGAAGAATCGTCACATGAATCTGCAAAATATCCAGACTTATTTAGGTGTACCCGTTAGCAGTGCACTTAAGAATGAGCAGTTTTGGTTAAAGAACAAATATTATGAACGAAGCATATTGACCTGTTTTGTTTTCTGAAAATGCTTGCCTTATTTGTTCAAGAACAAGATATTGATCTAAATAAAAAAAATAAGTTTCTTTTCGGTATTCTTTAAGATGAATTTTTCACCTGATTTACTCGTTAAAGTGAAAAAAAAATTGTTTATGATTTTATGCCTGTTAACCGATGCGTAACGTTCTTAAGTGCAAACAGCTCTATTTATGCTTTATAAGCAGTGTTTGAGGTTATCAGTTTTTGCTCTACACGATGAAGAAACAAGTGGGAAATATCCAAGCGAATCAAAACGAAACAGTTTTGAATCAAGCAAATATTTTATTTGGGATTCAAACACACAATGCATGAATCGGAGTATATATTTAAGAGCTATGGTGACCTTTTGGGGGCAGTTCATGTAGTCTACACTTCATGTAGTAACAAGTTCTTCACATGAAGCAATAATATCTCATAATGTATGCAGGAAGTGCTAAGGATTTATTAATTCGACTGCATACCGCGAACTATGTTTAGAGCAGTGGTTCATAAAATTTTTAATAGTCAACACCTCCTTGAATCTGAAAATAAGGTCTCGCACCCTCTTGATAAACGTGTTTCTATTTTTTATTTAGGAAAATACATTTATTGCCAGAAAATGTATTTATTGCATGAAAAGTTAATACATTTACAATATATAAAACAGTTCCGTAACTGACTCACTGACATACAACGCCTAGACCAAACCGCTGGACCAAAAGGGCTGAAATTTTGCAGGGCGATTCTTCTTATGGTGTAGGGGTGCACTAAGAAAGATTTTTGAAAAATTCTTCTTAGATTTTTTAAAATTAAACTTTTAAGATGTTTTTGTACCATTTGTTTAAAGTTTGCATTTAAAATAATAAATTAAGGGTTATAAAATTTATATCACGAGAAAGATCATAAAAATTTCTTTAAAATGAAATCTTTTTCGAACCTTTACCTCGATTTTCTGATTTTTGGTGAATTTTTAAAGATTAATTTTTAGAATTTAATTTATTAAATGCTGATTACGTGATTTCTTTTTCTGATACTTTAAATAAATTTATCTTCACGTGCGTAACAACTAAATAGACAAAAAAAATATTTTTTTCTTTCTAATGCAGCAGACGATTGGCTATTATCCAAAAATATCCCTTAGATTTTTTACTATATATATATATATATATATATATATATATATATATATATATATATATATATATATATATATATATATATATATATATATATATATATATATATATATATATATATATATATAACATCTAACCGTTGAATTTAATTTGAATGTACTCCGTAGCCAAGCGCGGATTTTCAGCTAGTTTATTATAAAACAATATCTACATTTTTAATGGCTATGTTGTTGTTGTTTGCTCATAATTATCCATTTAAAACGAGGATCTTTTGTTTTTGAAAGAGCAACACGTAAGTAATCAGATGTATTTAAGCAATCTCTGGCTTTTGTTTTGATGTGCAAAAGTGAGTAAAAACTCATTTCACAAAGGTAAGTGGTAACAAATAGTAAAAGTGTCTCAAATGCTGCTTTTGCCAATTCGGGATAAAGTTCTAACTGCGTACACCAGAACTGTTCTGATCCCAGTTTTGCAAATTCCATTTCAGTACTTGCATTAACTCGTATTGCGATATGATCGTCTTTTAATAAAACGTTTTCCTCAATTACATTTATGTCAAAGAAAAATAGATTGAATATCCATCTATTAATTTTCCTCATATTTCCCGTGGAAAAATATCCATAAAATGATTCACTCAGTTGGTAATTTTCATAAATTTAGAACCTTTTCTCGCACTAATAGAAAGGCTCTCTCTCACCCCTAGGGGTGCACGCACCCCCAGTTAGGAACTAATGGTTTATAGATAGTGTAGTTTTAACAAATATTTATTTCATGTAGCTTTTAAGGCCACGTATTCAAGACGCTCAGTGTGCACCAAAAATACTATATTGGATAAAATTTGATGCTTAAGCCTTGTTGTTGCTTATGTCCCCTGACCAGAATGTATTCCAAACTAGGTCCATAAAAGTTAGCGGGCTGAGTAGTGTAACTCCGTCTTAGCCAGGTGCCACCTCAATTTTGACCGAACACCCCCAGGGGTCACATCTAGGAGTATCGCACCTTCCCCACCCACTGACCTCAAAGAAGGACTTTTCCGTCTACGTATTTAATGTGCCCATATCCGGACTAGACACGAATGTATTTAATGGCGCTTGTCGGGATTCTATCCGAACACCTTCAGTACCGAAAGCCAACACATTACCTCTAGGATATCTTTGGCCCACTAAGACCTTGCTCACATTGCAAGCGTCAGCGTTACCCAGGATCTAACCATAAAGCACGTTCTGAAATTTGTGCAGAACGGCATAATGAACTTATATTCTTTGATATTAAAAATGTTACACGAAATCAAAGCACTATGTATAATGGGAAATTTTGTATGCCACGTTAACAATTATATTTTCTTATGTGTCATCTGTTAGTGTATAAACGTCTAATTACTTATGGTTGTGAAATCTGCAAATGTGAAGATAAATCAGGAGGAATTAATGTGCGGCCAAATTATTATGGTTTATTTAAAAGAATTCTCTGTGAATTTTCAATCATCGATGCCTAAGAAATGATTTTTATATGTATATCAGGTAATAGGTTTTTTTTTATTATTAGTGCAAGCATTATGATGAATCTCCAAAAATGTGACTGTCAAAGGAAAGCCAAAGGAATTGTAAAGCAAAGTAACACAAGAAGATATGATTGATTTAACCCTCGAACGGTACAGTGGTTTGAGACGAAATAGATGGTACGGTCGGGTCGGATCCGTCCCGATGTCTTTTTCGATGAGGTTTTTGATGAGGTGTTTTCGATGAGGTGATGAAAAATCAAGAAATGTTGGATAGAATATGATAATCATAATTGTCACGCACGCTAAAGGTTTTCTTTTTAAATCTTCTATTAATTTTCTCTGTTTCATTCCTTCACTTAGTGCGATTATTAAATTGTCAGCAGGCTCTATTATTCAATCCCAGCTGAATTTTTTAATACTAATTATATTTCATTTCCATAATAAAAGTAGTTTCATTTGACCCTCAAACGATAGAGTGGTTTGAGACGAAATAGATGGTACGGTAAGGGTCGGATCCGACCCGATCTCTTTTTTGATGAGGTTTTTGGTTGAAATAAGTACGCAATAAGCATTTTTGGTGAATAATAACATTTACTGATAATATTTTACATGAAATAAAAACCTTTTTGTAGAAAAAAAGACCAACTAATTGCAATTTTGCTAAAGAAAGAAAATCTCTCTGGCATTTACATAGAATGTTGTATATATTAGGTCTAATGTGTAATTTCGTCTTGTACCTAGTTTTAGAAGTTACTGAACTAAATTTACGAGCACATAAATGTAAAAGATAATATATACTGACATTTTTGACCTTCAAAATGGAAATTTAAAAAAATTAAATTTATTTAAAAATGACTAGTGATCATGGATAACGTTTTTCAACAAGGACACCCCTATTTACTGCAAACTTATAATTGCAAATGCTCCAACACCTGTTGAAAGACTGCCTGCTAGGGTTCCTTGTCAACTCGATCTTTTGCAATGAGAGGGGAGAGTACGAGAGGAAGAAAACACACACCTGGGTCGGATCCAACCCCCAACCGTACCGTTAGAGGGTTAAAAGAATAATCTTTTTCTGGCGAGTTATGTCGATCTTTCTGTCGACGGTTTTAAATCAATAATTTTAATTATCAGTTATCATAACTGTTATAACGGAAACTTTGATTTTTACAAAAATGTCCTATCTTGCCCAAAGAGGTCAACCAATAAATATCAGAATTCTCAAATTTCTGATAGGAAATAATTTGATTCCAAGTCCCTATCATAAACTGTAAGTTTTTTTATTTTCCGTGAGCATCGTATATCAGGGATCCTTGACAGTGGGGTTTTTATTTTTCAGCATGTTACATAAATATTAATTGATATTTTTATAAAGCTATTCCAAAAAATGACTGTTGTTGAAAATGTTTAAAAAAAATTCGATTGTGAAAACAAAATAGCAGTGTGACAGCTGACATTTTTGCAGATCTAAATTACTTTTTAATGTTAGATTTATTGGTTTCCGCTCTCGAAGCTCTGCCCTCAATTATGTTGCTTTTAAGCATTACAACCTACAAAAGGACTAAACATGCAATGTGCATTATGTATGTAATATTTAAAATATAATATCCTCAGAAAAATTTATTTATTGGGTATTTTTTAAATTTATTGCCATGGAATCGTACTTCAATCTTAACCCACTTAAATTCATTTTATAATCTATAGTGCTTGAAAAGTAAGATGTTTCGCTGTTATTCTCTGGATAATTAATTCATAAATTCCAATTTCCATCTTCATAAATCAAATAATATATATTTCAGAAAAATCACAATTGCCTTTTATAGAGAACATTCTTAATCCACCTCTTTAATGTAGTTCCTTTGTTCAAACGCATTGCATTATGAAGCAACAAATTTTAAACTCATTAAATTTAACAAAGTGTGAAGAACGTATTGTACTCGAAAATATCTACAAATCAAATTACCCGACTCCCATTCACTTCAAAAATTCACCGTACATAATTAAAGTTCATTCACTATAAGTGAGAAAAGAAACTGAAGAAAGAGTATACACCGTTCGTGGCTTGTAATTTTACGCACGTATTGCAATATTAGTCGCCTGTTCACACTTCAATGAATAACATAAACCATTAACAAAGATTTTTTTAGTGTAAAGAACAGAAAATACTTAATTTATAATCCGTGCTGAATGAGGAAATAAGTACTTGATAATATTAAGTTCCATTCTTCCCCACTACTATATGCCGCGAAAGATAAATTCATATCGCATTTCTAAATTAACTTAAATTTGTAAAACCCAAGGGAAATGCATTTAAATATTTCTTACAATTCTCTAAAGATTGTTTCATTATGATGAATGTTGTTTAGTGTTATTAAATTATTTACATTCTGGAAAATCTGAAAGATCTTATTTTGATATCGGAAATCCCATTAAAATCGGTTTTTATGTCTCATATGATGACTTAAATGGGAGCACACTCTATCGTAGATTAGCTTTTAAGTGTTATGTTTAGGTCCTAAAAGTTTTGATAAAGGTATGATGTGCAGTAAGTGGATTTATACTTGGCAAACATAAAATAGAAATTATACATGGGGTATATAAAATAGAAATTAAAGGATAGCATTTTCCCCGGCTTCATAATAATGCAGAAAATGAGTCATGGAACATAATTTCAAAGAATTTTTTATGAAAATAACCCCAGTACTTTAATATTCTCACTTGATCAGCGAACCTTATCTCGCTGAAATGTATCACATTATGAAATACTTTCAGTCATATGACGGGTCACACTTTTCAATCATATGACGTGTAAAGTACTATAAACTTCTAAAAAGGCGACCTTACTTAACTTCTCTTAACTGCTATCTCGTAGCGTCTGCCTGGAAAAAAAGGTAAAAGTCTCAGGTTCGATTCCAGGGCAAGATAGCAATATTTTATAAGAAGTAAAGTTTGTAACTGTGATAACAACAGGAATAACTTCAATTGTGATATTTTCTAACTTGCCTTAGACAATTTATTAATGAAAAACCAAGATGAGATTGTGTTGGTACCAGAGTTAGCTCTTACATCCTAAACAAAACAGCTTGTTCTACCATGCATGATACAAGAACCAGTTTTCCTCTCCAGCTCACAGTGCCTAATTTTTACATCCTTGAAAATACAACTAGTCCTGTCAGCTTTATTCGGAGCAGATGACTGTCATCTTTGAACGACAGATAGTTTTTCAATCATTGAGATTACTACTGATTTTCTCATTCTTAAGGAAGCACCTGCATTTTTTATCCTTGATTCTGCAGCTGGTATTGTGTCATCCTTGACACAACATGCAGCTCCTTCATTCACTATATTGTGGCCTACTTCCAATTTCATCAAGTCATACCTACTTCCATATCTAGCTTGAACATTCATTCCTGAACTTCACTGGCGATATCCGAGACATATTTCAATTGAAAAGGGAAAATGATTTTCCCCAAATTTTTTACAACGGGAATTGCCTGACACGAATCTGTTTAGATATGTAATGAACGATATATCGGCCAATAAAGTAATCGGTTATTTTATAAATTAATGAGACGGTTATTTTCCTCTGTTTGAAATATTTATCCTATAATTTTTATTGATTTAAATATAGATGATAGTTAAATTGAAATGGCTATATTTTATTTGCTGTCACCAAAGATTCTAAATTAATATAAAATTCTAGATTAATGTCTATTTCCTGTATACTTTAAGAGAGCTGGCATTGGAAAAACCAGCAGTTGGCATATTTTCTCAACTGCTGGTTTTCTCAACTTCTGGTCTATCATTTAAGAGCCTCCCATATTATGTTCATCGTTACACAAATGAAGCTCATGATATTGTCAGAAAAAAATATTCACAGTATTCATGGATATATATGGTATTTATTTTTTCTAAGTTTGTGAAGTAAGCTTTTTAAATTTAAATACCTTATGAACCGGACGATGGCCGACTGGCTAGGGCGCTGGCAATTTGATACCAGAGTCAGTGTGTTCGAGTCCCACATTTGGCAAGCTCATTTGTAGCAGTTGGGAATCGGCTTTAAGCAGTAGGTCTCGGTGTAATTAGCCCTCGTGTAGCAAAAAGTGACCATAGCACTCCAAACCAAATCAAACATAACCTAAATACCTAATAACACCTAATAACCTAAATTAAATGTTATTTACTATCTGTAGTAAAAACGGCTATATTTTAAAAATTAATATATGAAAATGTATGCAACTGAGACAGCAACTAATGAATCCCTGTTCTGTTTAGGCCCATTTAATTAATCTGATAAAATTAATTGATCTTTTTTATTTAATTTTATCAGACTAATTAACTTTATATATTCAAATAATTATATAAAAATGAAACACATCAGTTGTTACGTTTAAAGTGCCTACGAAATATTGTTATTTAATTTTATCAGAATTATTATCTTCATTTGATATCATATATATTTAAATAATCTTTATATCAAAATAAAACGCATCAATTGTAAACGTTCTATATTAGGAACCACTTCAATTTTATAAAAATAGTTTCCCGAAAATAATATATCAACTATTAAGATTTTATAGTCGTTGGCAGACTTTTAAAAAAACGCTGAATGGATTATATTTCTAAAACCCTCCTCATCCATATCTTAAGCTACGCATCATTTTATTTTCATCTCTCCGAAGGATTTATTAAAAATAGAAACTTCTAAAAAGATTTCATTTCTCTGATGAGCTTTAGAGAAAGTTTGAAGTGCGTTATTGTGTATGCTTCAAGTTTGAAAACACTGTAACTCCACTTGCATAACTGAAAACAATTATGACAGTTCCCTTTTTTTTTTTCAAAGATTCTTGATATGTTAGTAAATAGTTTAGTTTCTGAAGCTGCGTATGACGGGGAAAATAAATTTACATGTAAAATTTGAAGAAACTTTTTTTTTATATTTAAATTTCAACGAACAGCAAAACAGACTGTTTTCAGTTAATGCCTATTTTGAAATTATTTCCTGCTCTGTTCCATATTAATTTAATCGTGAAATAATTAAATAAATATTAAAATACTTCTTCTTTGTCTGCGACGAAATGCATTTTATGCAAATATTTCGCTTATGGCTAAATGTTCACCATATTTTACACTTGTATCGGTCATATATTAGGGCAGTATACTGAAAATGTTCTTGTATGTCACCTTGAAGTTTTTGAGAAATGATCCTTTGGAGAGAGTATTTAAAAAACAATTACTTATGAGGGACTACTGATGACTTTGGCATGTGTGCGTGTGTGTATTGGGGGGGGGGGGGAGAGGAGTTAGCAGATTGTTTGTGTAAGAGTTAAATTTTAAGAAACACCAACACATACGGACCAAGTTTTAGTCTCTAATATTTTATTGTTAGCGATACTTGGTAATATGTTTTCGCAGTCTTCAATGCTCATACTTTTTCTAATGAAGTCTGCAAGTTAATTGAAGTTGATTATAAGTAAACACTTACTAAAGGAATATTCTGAGAATGATTGAATATTCGCTGAATATTATCCAGTGTCTAAGATAATCGTAGAAGAAAAAAGATGGAAACAATCGGATTATAAATGATGTTCAGATTTTATTTTGTGTTGTTAGCTAAAATGGAGAATGCAGTTTTTTCATTCATTTCATAGCATATAGATTAATATTATATCCCTTAATGCATATAATTTGTTACTGTAAATGATTAACACATTCCTTGCTATAAATCACCTATATTGTGGGTATTACGATCATTTTTCAGAAGTATTCTGGTAAACACATTGTTGAGGATAAAATTTCTTTCTCCCTCAACATTTCGTATAGCCGCTACAGGAAGCAGATATAGACTGCTTGAATAAATGATATATATATTTACCATCTTATTTAAGAAAGCTTTTCCTGTGATTTAACGAGTGACTAATATTGTTATAACTTCAGGTGAGTGATCAGTTATCCATATCCTAATTAGATTATTTTGTGGTTGAGATTTTGAAACAAATAAGAGGGTTCTTTTGTTTGATTATATTTGGAAAAAAAGACGTTATTCGGCATTATTTTTATTTTTTTTACTTTACTGACTGTAAACTCCTTGCAGAAGTTTGTTGAACTGTTGTAAAAAACACGATGGCCGTTAATCGAGTATGAGAAGAAAATGGAGAGTTGTTGAATGAGGTCAGATAAAGAATAACTAGCAGTGGAACTGCGATGTTAGTATTCAGTGATAATTACGTTTAGTTGTCACTTTCATTTCTTTTGCATGTATTTTGATAAAAGTAAACGTTTTTAGACATTTCAACCAACAGCAAAACAGACTGTTTTCAATTAATGCCTATTTTAAAATTATTTCCTGCTCTTTTCTTATTTATTTAACTGTGAAATATTAAAATAAATATTAAAATACTTTTTCTTTGTCTGTGACGAAAAACATTTTCTGCAAATATTTCGCTTATGGCTAAATTTCCCCCATATCTTCCACGTGTATCGGCCATATATTACGGCAGTATACTGAACATTTTTTTGTATGTCAGCTTATCTGGTATGTCCCCTATGTCACTTTATCGTTTTTGAGAAATGCTCATTTGGAGAGAGATCCTTCTATTTCTTTAATTACACTGCTGGCCACTGTAAATGCAACACCCTGAAGGAAACATGCAAATAACATGAAATTTACAACATGCTTTAGCGGAGGTGAGATATGCAAATGATTAGAATTTCAGCGCAGACGCACATCACGCGCGCCTGTGGCGCCACTTCAAAGCGCTATTTAAGGCTTGGAGATTTCGACGATTTCAAGTTCGGCAATTGTGTTTTTCTTGTGGTTTTTTTCAAAAAAAACGATCAATTATGCCTCGTCGAAAACAGCGATCATCTTTTGATCAAGTATCCGAGTTCGACAGAGGAAGGATAGTGGCCTACCGAGATTTTGGATTATCTTTCAGAGAAATCGGTAGTCGTGTTGGACGAAACCAAACAACTGTAATGTGGATATGTGATCGTTGGATGCAGGAGGGTACGGCGGACCGGCGTGTTCGATCGTATCCACCTCAGCGCACCACTTCACGTGATGACAGGCAAATTGTGCGCATGGCAGTGCGCATGGCAGTCTGTAACGCATCATCCAGTGTCTGCGCGTACCATTCGACGCCGTTTACAGCAGAGTGGTCTGTCCGCAAGACGTCCATTGCTTTGTCTACCCTTGACGCAGAACCACAGACGTCTCCGCCGCCAATGGTGCGATGACAGAAGGATGTGGACGGCAGAATGGAATGAAATTGTCTTTACTGACGAGTCACGCTTCTGTCTGCAACACCACGATGGTCGCATTCGAGTCTGGAGACACCGTGAAGAGAGGATGCTGAACAGGTGCGTTATGCACCACCACACTGGTCCTGCACCGGGTATTATGGTATGAGGCGGTATTGGATATCACTATCGCACACCTCTAGTACGCATTGCCGGTACTTTAAACAGCCAGGGCTACATCTCCGAGGTGTTGGAGCCAGTTGTCCTTCCTTACCTTCAGGGCTTGCCTACAGCCATATTTCAACAGGATAATGCGCGACCACACGTGGCACGCATTGTCCAACCGTTCTTCGTCAATCGCCAGATTGAATTGCTTCCCTGGCCGCCTCGCTCTCCGGATCTTTCACCGATAGAAAACATGTGGTCCATGGTTGCTCTACGATTGACCCAGATTCCATCCCCAGCTGCCACAGCAGATCAACTTTGGCAACGTGTGGAAGCTGCTTGGTCTGCTGTACCCCAAGAACTCATCCAAAGTCTCTTTGAATCAATGCCGAGGCGTGTGGCAGCGGTGATCTCCAACAATGGCGGCTACTCTGGCTACTGATTTTGGCAGGAACCACACTTCACAGAAGTCTATAAATTTAACCATTTGATACTTGGTCAACATGTTATTTACAAAATAAATTTTGTTCTGATATCTCTTGTCTTTCGTGGTGTTGCAATTTGGGGGGCCAGCAGTGCAAATAAGAACGTGGTATTAAAAACTGAGGGTAAGCTGTTAAAACGTGTAGATGCTTGTAAATTCAGTGAAATCTTATTATGAACTGAGAAAACAGCCGCAGTTTATAATGTAACTTTTTGTTTCTTCAAAATTAGTACTTGAATTGGATGGCTGTTGTTGTTACAATGGTTGTTAAGTGCGAAATCGCACATTGTTTATTTGGATTGTTTTGAAATATATATATATATATATTTCAGAAACCCCTTTCCACCATATTCACTACCTTGTCGTGCTATATGCTTAGAAGTCAAGGATTTAACTTAAATTTATATTCTAAGTACTTTTCGTTCTGGTACAGAGACCTGAAGACTTATATTGGTATTTTTATCAAATCGCTTTTAAACGCAAGAAATGTGTATTTTCTAAGTGGTTATTTCCGACTCCAATTGCTTCCAGAGCATGAGAAATCATGATTAAGGCTTTCATTTCAATGATATTGAACATTGCTTTTGACCTCGCTGTCACAGAAGCTGACGAAGTTTCAAATCTCTGACCTAGCAACTAGAACATCAGAATAGAAATTTGAAAACATTACATGGAGGGAGGTCAGTGTTGCAATGATAATGGTATGAGCTGTACATGATACAGGGGTTTAAAGGGGTTAAAGAGATATATATGATAAAGGGGTTTGCTATGGTCCCTATGCAGAAAATAATTAATTATATGAAATGATCAACAAGCATTCCCAAGATTGGTGAGATTGATATATTTTTATACACCACGATGGCTCCCTCCCGTATTAATTCTTACCACCTCGCTATGGGCTGTTAGTATTTTAGACACACATTGTAGACAATCGCAATATGAGAGCGGTATTTGCATTAAAGAGCAAATGTATACCCAAATATAAACAAATAACTACTAACCAACCAAAATAATCCCCATGGGCCCGAAGTACCGTATCGATACAGATTCGGCTTTCTATTGGTACAGCGTCGGCTTTCAGTACTGAGTTGCTCAGATCGAATCTCGACAATTGCCGTTAATTACCTTCGTGCCTTTCCCGGATATGGACGCTTTAAATCTGTAGACTGGAATGTCCTTATATGAGGTCAATGGGTGGGGAAGGTACGATTCCCCAGATGTCGCCCGTGGGTGTGGTCGGTCCAAATTGTGGTGGCACAAGCCAAGTCAGATTCTAACCCTTGGGGTTCCATTATAAACCGGAGCCGCACTACTCAGCCCTATGCGTATATGAACCTCGTCTGGGACTTCGACCAGGGGGCATTGAGAAAAACAAGAACAAAAACATCAATTCCTATAACTAAACCTTTTCAAATGAACAAGTTTGAAAGCATCACCGACGTGTGCTTCTAAAAACATTTTTAGTCTTTTAAAAACAGTTCTCATACCTCCCCCCCGCATACTTTAACAACATCCTCTAAACTTTAGCTTCGGATAACGTTCTTTAAGTAGACGAACAGAAAATACAAAGTTTTCTTTATTTTGTAGGGTAAATCATGAAATCTTACAGTCTGAAATATAAATAACTCTTATTTTATATATAAACTGTACGAGATAACTAGAAAGTGAAATTTACAGCAAATTCGTTGAATCATTTCACTTATAATCAAAATTCTCCTGCAGTTTTCTCTAGAAATGAAATGCTAGTTTTTTTTTAACTCTCGTTATTTTTAGTCATTTTTGATCGACGGGGTCTTAGGTAAAACGATCCGTGTTCAATGTTTTAGCTATATTTAGCTTTACCGACTCGATACTTAACGGAACATTTTGTAATCCGGGGCTACAATCATTGGTTCATTCATCGATTCCGCAGAGCTGTTTCCGTATGGCGTCATAGCGATTGGGTGTGACGTCACACCTGTAGGATATTGATGCAACAGGAAACTTGTATTTCGTTTTATGGACTTTGTCCAAATACTTATATCTTAAAATTGTAAAATTTTTGTTGATTGTTTAGCTGGGCCGATTGGACATGATTAAGAAATTTACTGTAAGGGTCTTAAAATACTAAAATTAAAATCCTACTTTTTGTGATGTGTTTTATGATTTCCTTTTATTTCTAGTTGTTATTTATTGTTTATATTACCTTTTTTACGTTTAAAAAGAGAAGACGTACTTTTAGCATTGCTTCTATGTTTATGACAGCCATTTCTTCTCCTGTCATTTATCTATACGTATATGCATTATTTACAGAATTAATACTTATGTAACACGTGTATGCATATATGTATAGTAAAGAATATATCAGTTTCATAAATAAAGTATTTCTCTTTAAGTTAAATGGAAGAATACCATATATGAAAGTTTGATTTTTCAAATCAATATGTGTTATTTTTATCAAATCGTCGTAAATATATATATATATATATATATATATATATATATATATATATATATATATATATATATATATATATATATATATATATATGTGTGTGTGTGTGTGTGTGCATGTTCATACGCTACATTCAGATATGTTGTATGTGTCATAATAAAAACAAATATTTATATTGCAATAAATTTTACCAATGTGAAGAAAGTTTCCCATTTTCAAAGGTACGAAAAATTCAATGTTTACATTAATCCAAGGAAAACTTTAATTAAATTTCACGAACCGAAAGGGAAATAATGAAGAACTTTAATAAAATAATAATTAATTCATTGCTTTTTTAATTAAATATCAGATTAATTCGTTTATGTTGTATATTTTTTATTAAATAGAATGCATAGTGTGTAAGGTTGTTTTAAGCTAGAACAATGTCTCGTATTTTAGCTAACCATAACATAAATTTTTTAAACAAATAATTAATTTTCTTTAGATTTCGCCAATAAAGGAAATATGTAGTCTTACAGAAATAAAGGATACTATGGCCATTTGTAATTTTCATGTTCAAGATTAAGTCAGTGATTAGAGAAAAATTTTGTTAAAGACATTTAAAGTTTCATATTTTCTATCATGTTATCCTAGAGAGGTCCTCTAGTGAAAATAAAACAGGTTCGGGACATTGTAGAACTGAAAATATTTTACAAAAAAGGAAAAAATTAATGATCGTAGATCAAAGAAACACAATATTTCAATGTATTTTAGCATAATAAGAATAAGATGCCTTTTCTCTAAAATGCTGGAAAAATGAGAAAAGTAAGCTTAACAAATGGAAGTACACGTAACTCTAAATTAAAATGAAAAGACTTTGGTATTGCCCAGTTACGTTGTTTTGAATTTTTTTTTCTATTTTTATAGATAATGAATATTGTAATGAATGAATGCACGAAACAGTAAACAAGTGGAACAAGCAAGTGTTAAGGTTTTTCTTGTGTTCCAAACTTATTCAAATATGTCATTTTGCTTCTTAACAAAATGACATATTTGAATAAGTACGTAGGCACATACCTTAAATAACTTATAATTCTGTGCTTACCCAAGCGTTTTATGTGGGATTCCCAAATTTTTTATGTTTGAGGCTACTTTGGGAATGACATTATAAACTTGGGTCCCCTATGCTGGAATTTTATTTTTTTTTAAATTTTTTAAATATTAAATTAAAGTGGAATGTAGTTGAGGAACATGTTATATTTAAGTTCAATTAAATACTTCCTCTATCGTTGGCTTTATTTATTTACTGAAAGATATAAATAACAAACACTAGAATGGGATATATTAATACAGTTTCAAAAATAGCCATGAGATTCAGTATATTATTACACTAGAGGGTTCAATGGAAATCGCTAAAAAGAGTTTTGTTTTATTAATGTGTCACTTCCGATAGATGCTTAGAGCACAAATGTTTGATACCGAGCATAACAGTTGTGGGCTTGAGGATAGCTTATCTATCTTCAGGAACAAGTGCATGGATTTGTGCCATAATTTGTCGGGCATGAAAGTAATTAATCCAACTTGTATTTTATTTTCAATGTGTCCCGCTAATATTTTTTGTTTATCCAAAAAGAAATATCTCGACCGATCTCACGTCACCCTCAAAGTGCCGCGGCACACCGGTTTAGAATAAAAATTTTAAAAGAACTCGACATATATAACATTTCAAAATGAAACCAAAAAATGAAGTTCTTTAATATTCTCTTCTGTTTCAAGGATTGATTCCCGGTGTCGCAGTGGTTAAAAGCTTCAAGCTGCCACGCCACAGGTCCAGGGTTCGATCTTACGACTAGGCAAGGTCGACTCTGCCTTTCATCCCTGTCGATAAAGCGAGGACCTAGCATGCTTGGGAACTAAACTCTGGGGGTCCCACGTCAGGTTTACCACCTGACTGAGACATATGCTGTATGGCACCCCAAGGCCACGGTCAAGAAAGCGGAAATGGGCACCGCCGGCCTTGGTCCACAGCGGACTGTTGCTCCTTGAGTTTATTTTTTTATTTTTTTGTTTCAAGGATTTTCATGTAATAAAGAAGGTAAGATATCATTAAAATTTCATTTTAGGGTGGGTAACGTATTAGTCACTTAATGTTAATAGCATATGCTTCAATCTGTACATTCGGCTTCATGGATAAGGACAGAAATAAAGTCTTATAATCTTATGTAAGTACGCACAAATTTAGAATGGCCGGCTAGCTAAGATACGCCAGAAGGAAGAGTTCAATATTTGGGTGAAATACTTTTGCGTAGTTATAAGCTTTTAGAGAGACTTGTTAGATGACATAAGCAAAATGTAAGAAAAATAGGATGTAATAATTTTAGTACAGTTATGTACCAATTTTTATTTCTATATACATAAAGAGGGGGAATTTTGTTAGATAAAGAAGATATCCAGCTGGAGATTATTGTGGAGTAAATTTTCTTTTATGTACAATATGTTTTAAGTTAAAGAACGTAGCCGATTGCTAGAGATTATGATTCACAGAATAATCATTTTAAAGAAAAATGGGCTTATATATACACCCACACAAACAGAAGGGGATAACACCCAGCCCCCATTGGCCGACGACTCCCCTTATTATATAATTATAAGAAAGAAATAATGGAAGATTAGGATAACATTAATTGTTAAGAAAACAGTGAAAGGTAGCAGAAAAGCGTTTCAGTTGTCTATGTACACAAGATGAGGAGCAACTCTAGAAGCTGCCCGCAGCGACCCTTGTATGTACGGGACTACTTGTATGTACGGGAATAAAATAATTGAATATACAAAGAGAATTTTAATTAAATTCGCTTTGTATATTCAATTCGCTTTAAACACAATCAATAAAATATAAAACTATGATTAGTTTGTTGATTTTTTACATACCATATTAATTTATTTAGGTTATATAATTTTTATTTGTAGACTGTATTGAGTATAAATCAAGTTAGCACAATTCTATATACTATTTTAGTCAACTGTGACCTATGTTATCTGTGACCTGTGATATCTACCTATGTTACACCTTTGAATACTACTCGTATTTGCGGGAATAAAATAATTGGATATGCAAAGCGAATTTTGATTAAATTATAGTCAATAAAATTTAATATAAAACTTTAGTCAGTTTATTGATTTTTTACACAACATACTAATTTATTTAGGTTACATAATTTTTATTTGTAGACTGTATTGAGTGTAAGTGAAGTTAGCACAATACTATATAGTATTTTAGTCAACTGTGACCTGTGTTATCTGTGACCTGTGATATCTACCTATGTTACACCTTTGAATACTACTCGTATTTACGGGAATAAAATAATTGAATATATAAAGCGAATTTTAATTAAATTATAATCAATAAAATTTAATATAAAACTATGTATAGTTTATTAATTTTTTACACAGCATATTAATTTATTTACGTTACATAATTTTTATTAGTAGACTATAGTGAGTGTAAAAGAAAGTTAGCACAATACTATATAGTATTTAATCAACTGTGATTTGTTTTTGGGGGGGAGGACAAATAAATCACTCTAAAAAATTGGAAGAGCTTGCATTGAATAAAGCAGGAGTTAATTCTTTATTTTGTGTAACCTTATCAAGATTTCATATGCTTTTTCAACATTATTTACTAGAATAAATCGAAACCTTTCCATGCAAACTACCTTGAATATTCAAAGGAATTTGATTGAATAAATAAAGAATGGATAAATAGAGATAAAAAGGGAGATTTAGATGCATGACATATTTTCTGACTATAAAGATAAATTAAGCTATCGGCATTCAGACACAAGAGGTAGCCTGAAATATTTCTTTCATATTTTTATCCTCCGTTCTTAAAATACCATAGAAATAAATTCATCCTTCTATTAAGAGATTTAAGGTATAAAAGATCGGGGACATCTCTAAACTCTCATTTTCATCATACAATATTTAATGATAAAAACTTTCGTTTTATTAAAATGTTGAAGAAATATTTTCGTATTTTATGAGAGAATTCGGCATTATAAATATGAGACGCTGAATTTTGATATTTTTTATCTTTCGTACACGTTTTTCAATTTATTTTTTTGTGTAAAATATTATCGAATTAGTTTTTTTTTTGCCACAATTTAACTTTTTTGTTTTAATTGATTAATATTCCATTTGCTAGAAGTTAGAAGTCATTAAACGGCATCTATGTAATTCGCAAATTTGATATAATTTACGTGGACATTGTAATTATAGAAGGAAAAATCGTGAGATAAGAGATTGAGTCAGTGAGTTGGAATATTAGAGAGAATCTGGAACACGTCTAATTAATGAAATAAGCCTATTATGAAATTAATAAGCCTATATATACCCTAATAAATAAGCCTATTATGCAATTAATGAAATAAGTATAAATGTGTCATAAGTCATTTAAATTTCTTTTTTTAATGCATACTTTAAATCAATCACAAACTCATCAAATATCTGGCGATGTTGTTTAAAGCCCATATATCCAGGTCCGTCGCTACTATCAAAATTTGTTTAACTTTCTTTATGGGGCTATTTTATTTTACCGCTTGCTAATTTCCCTTTGTTATGTTCAGGCATTCATGTTATTCTTCTAGATAAGATTTGCCCTTCCCGTAGGGCAGTAAACATGCTCAGGAAAGGTTTGTTTAATGTATATGTGGATAGGGAAACAATATAGTTTGAGTCCGTCAGTTGGAATTTTAGAAAGAATCTGGCACACATCTCATTAATGAAATAAGCATTTTCGCTACGTATTTATATATGACTGAATATATATATATATATATATATATATATATATATATATATATATATATATATAATGAGTGTGTGTTTTCTATCTTTGTTTCTCTTGTAATTTGGCTAAAGTGAATTAGTTTTCACCCAAAACAGCACCGGCAAATTCAGCATAAAGCTCACTAATTCATAAAATGGAAATATTAAATGGTTTTATTTTTTGGAGTCAGTGATGCCTCTGGTAATTTTTTACAATGACTATTTTAGTACAAAAAACATTTTAAAGTAGGATTACGTTCCTCTATAACGGTCCTCCGGAAAGCGAAATTTCTGACGCTAAAACCATCCGCCGTCGCGAATTATAATTTTGGCAATGCGCCAAACCCAGTCTGTATCGCTTGGGCAAACAGCAAACAGTTAAACCAAAAAGTACCAAAATGCATCAAAATTTTGACATATATATATATAAAGAGAGAGAGAGATAGATACATAACACATACATAGATATATAGAAAAGAGGTAAGCAAAGATAAGTAATAACCCGCGGAAGTTTCGTTAGAAGAGACTACCTGAATGTTTTTGAAGATTAGCGATACTCACCATTTTTATTTTACAGAATATCTGGCGTAATACTTGGATAAGTATCCATAATCTGAATAATTTCATAATCTGATTATTTATCTTAGCAGTATACTATTTAAACTTACTGAATTTTTTTTCATTCCTACAGTGGGAAAGTATAACAAAAAAACGATATTTACCGTTGAAAGTCAGCTAAACTAAGGAATAAAGAATAAAAATAACCTGCTTTTTAATACTGGACAATAATAAATCTTTATCTTTTTGAAAAAAAATAACACGCATAATAAAGTAATAAATTCATTTACTATTAAGACATAAATATCATATATGAAATATCTTTAAATGCCAGATTTTTTTAACTACTACTAAAGAAATTCTGAGATTGCAAAAAAGTCTGATGAAATTTATGGGACTATATTGTTCGTGCAAATAATATGCTACCAAAGTGTACTTCTTTGCAAGTAATAATTTCATTGTCACTATTATTTATGACCATCGGATATAAAAAAAAACACAAGTCTTTCTTTGTATTACTTTGTATCAAAAAGTAACATAGCAGGATTTTATTGACGACAATTTAACAATTTTCATGCTTCGTTTAAAGTGTCTTTGGTGTAAAATGTCTTGTTCAAGATCGGCTTCCTTAACAAATTTAATATATATACATAGTTTACAATTTTTTAGAAACTTATCAAATAACTTCACAAAATAAGAGATCTGATAATACGTCAGGAGATTTTACTGAACTTTGATTGCTACAGGAAATTACTTTTATAGAAAATACAAGGATATATTAAAAAGAATTTTCAATTGTTAATAATACGCTACCAAAGTGTTTATTTCGCCTCATTTGTCCAGCTGATGATGGCTAAATTACATTTTACTAATTACCGAAATAGGTCAGTTTAAACAAAGTCAGCATTTAGAAATATTCAGTTCGGATGTAAAGACTATGGGTAGTTCATAAACTTTATGCTAGGTAAAGTACGAATATTCTTGTATGTTAAATCGTTTAGTCTAATTGAATCGGTCATTGTTAAAAGGAGTCATATCCATTTTTTTAAATTTTTCATAAGAAGCAAATAAATATAAAACGCCTTCATGCATTATTAGTTATACTAAATTTAGTATTTATTATGTTCATAAGGCATCAATCCTGATGCAAAAATATAATTTGTTACTATTTTTTTAAAACTTGGGGGGACCCCAGAAAAGTTGGAGAAAAGAGGAGATGACTCCTTTTCAAAATGACTGATTAAATTTCAAAATGACTGATTAAGAGAAAGAAAATATTTGCCAAGCGCTATGTTTATCCAATGAAGATGTTCCTATAAAAATTTCCTTCACTTTATCTTATCTTGTATCATCTGACTAATCATTTGAATTGGGCTTATACTTGTCATGCAGACACATGTAGTCCTCTATAACTTTTAGAGAAATATGTTGTTTAAATAAAATAACTATGTTATGTATAAAATTATTACCTAATGCGTCAGGGAATTAATAATGCTTTTGTTTATAACAACATATATTTCTCTTAAGGATATAGAGAACTCTCGTGTTTGTATGACACAAAGACTTTGTCTCTCACTGAATATCACATACATTCATACCTTATCAAATATCTCAGAAAAAAAGAAAGAAAAAATGAACCTTATTTATCTGCTGCTTTCATTGTAATGGGTTTTTCCCGCAGATACGAAGTCAAGGTGTTATATTTAGCTCGCAAAAGCTTTCCTGGTCTTTATTAAATCGTTCCACGAATTAATAACACCGCCTTTGGTGTTAAGAAAATCGTGTGTGGAACTCTGGATTAGGTTGATCAGTCGTAGTGTTATGGGTCTTGATATTAACAGAATGTGTGTGTTGATATTCTCTTTTCATATGACGCCTCCTTTTACCTAAACGGAATTTACCCAATTATTGCGACTTTCAGGACAAGTAAAATATTACCAGTTGCTATATAACATTCATGTAAGTTAACTAAAAAATGAACGATTTCTTGCGATAAGGTTTTATTGTTCTATTTAATAGAAAATTGTTAAATATGGGAAATAAGATTCTATTTGTACATTCTCCTTACTATGCTTAAAAAGTTACTGCATATATTATATATGGGTATTTAACATTTTTAACCATTTGAGTTAGTTAATGAATGCATTTTGATGGAAGAGGGTGTGATTCCGCCCAGATGTTGTCCCTGGGGGTGCTCGGTCAAAATTGAGGTGTCAACTAGCTATGAGAGACTCCGACCCTTGTGGCGCTGTTTGAACCGGATCCGCACACTTCAACCCGAAGCTTATATGGACCTGATTTCTAACTTCCAGTCAGGAGGCATTAGAAACAACCACAACAAAAACGTATGAATTTACAATTCAAAGATTTTTAAGCATACCCAATTTAAGATACTCAAAAACATACTCAATTTAAGATATTTAATGTGCAAATGTCAAATGTCCTCACATTTCAACCCGAAGCCTATATGGACCTGATTTGGAACTTCCTATCAGGGGGCATTAGAAACTACAACAATGTCGTATGAGTTTACAATTCTAAGATTTTTAAACATACTCAATATAAGATACTCAAAAACATACCTTAAAACATACTCAATTTAAGATATTTAATGTGCAAATGTTCAAATGGGCAAACGTCAAATGTCCTCACATTTCAACCCGAAGCCTATATGGATCTGATTTGGAACTTCCAATCAGGGGGCATTAGAAAGAATAACAACAACAATGTATGAATTTACAATTCAAAGATTTTTAAACATACTCAATGTAAGATATTCAAAAACATACTCAAAAACATACTCAATTTAAGATATTTAATGTGTAAATGTGCAAATGTCAAATGTCCGCACATTTGAGCCCGAAGCCTATATGGGCCTGATTTGGAATTTCCAGTCAGGGGGCATTATAAAAAACAACAACAACAACGTATGAATTTACAATTCAAAGATTTTTAAGCATACTCAATTTAAGATACTCAAAAACATACTCAATTTAAGATATTTAATGTGCAAATGTTCAAATGGGCAAACGTCAAATGTCCTCACATTTCAACCCGAAGCCTATATGGATCTGATTTGGAACTTCCAATCAGGGGGCATTAGAAAGAACAACAACAACAATGTATGAATTTACAATTCTAAGATTTTTAAACATACTCAATGTAAGATATTCAAAAACATACTCAAAAACATACTCAATTTAAGATATTTAATGTGTAAATGTGCAAATGTCAAATGTCCGCACATTTGAGCCCGAAGCCTGTATGGGCCTTGTAATAACACAGGGTCGTGACCTGTTGTTATTAACTACGGCTGAAATCGTATCTCGTACACTGGTTGTAAGTTCGCCAATAGGGCGGTAATTAATTAAGTAGATGGGCCCAACTCTCAAGAATGATACTGAATATACATATATACACTTTATTTATACATATCTATATACATTCAAACTAGTAACACTGAGCATAACGCTGAAACATTAGTAATGTAGGAATTTACATATATATATATATATATACAGTCTTATCCGATCACTATATTTTAAATCATACGATGTCGCCGGCCCTGGCGGGTTAGAGGCGATTATGTAAAGAGGCGGTATGTGAATTGATATAATACAAAATGCTCACCCATTTGTCGCAGCCGTCTACATCGAATTCACCGATAACGCTGGTCCATAGTAGTACACAAAGTTCACACAGTGTTCACAGAGTTCGTGGATACACTTTGTTCACTGTAGCGTCGCGGTGTATCATCGTCCTATTAATCCAGTTCACTCTATTGGGACTGAAGAGTTCGGGTCCTTTTATGTCGAAGATCACTTATGAATACTGCTCGGACGTTGCTCAGCACAGGTAGCTTCTCTTACACTATGCGGGTCGGTCAGCATTGGTGAGCGGTCAATGTTGCTCAGCTTAGGTGCCTTCTCTTCCGATATGCGGGTAGATCAGCACTGATGGGTGGTCGTCTGGGTATCCAACTCGCTAAGCGACGGTGCGTATCTCTCTGGTATCGGCTTAAACTTAATGGTAGTGTCGTCTCTTCTCCCTCGGCACTACGTAGACATCTATGGGCAATCGCTACTTCTGCAACTTCTCGTCGCTGATTATTCTATTTCGCGTCCGGAGCTAACGCTGTTCAATCCGTACGTATTATGTAGTTGCGTAGGACCAGCGTCTTTCTTCTAATAGTATACAGTGGGTCTCTTCTCAGCCCTGTGGCAGCTTATTTTTTGTTGAGTTTCGTAAGTTAGGGCTCTCGTCGGCCCGTTGGCAGCTTACTGTTTTACCATCTTTTTTTTTAATGGCGCTCTCCCTACAAATGTCTCATCATCTTGTATATATTCTTCTCCATCCTCGTCTCATTGGTTCTCGCTTCCTCGGTCCCTATTCGCTCGCCACTCCCTTGTTTATAGAGGGGGCGGATGAGATTAGCTCTCATAGGTTATTCTTGCCTCTTGCCTTTCGCAATTACATAAGTTCTGGCGCCGATTATGTCTGGTAAAACTTCCCATCAGACGGCACTTGCTCGACATCCACTTGCTCGACCTCCGACCTCAGATATACGGCCGTTGACAACTTAATTTCTACGTTTTTTATGGTACCGTAAATCTGGCGTTATAAAAATGTCGGGACTGTAAATTTGCTTGTCCACGCAAGCTGGGTGGCCCCTTAACAATTTCGGTTTCTGTTGTTTTCACATTCCGACACTTTACAGGCCTGATTTGGAATTTCCAGTCAGGGGGCATTATAAAAAGCAACAACAACGTATGAATTTACAATTCAAAGATTTTTAAACATACTCAATTTAAGATACTCAAAAACATACTCAAAAACATACTCAATTTAAGATATTTAATGTGCAAATGTTCAAATCTGCAAATGCAAATGTCCGCACATTTCATCCTGAAGCCTATATGGACCTGATTTGGAACTTCCAGTCAGGGGGCATTAGAAACAACAACAACAAGAACGTATGAATTTACAATTCAAAGATTTTTAAACATACCCAATTTAATATACTCAAAAGCATACTCAAAAACATACTCAATTTAAGATATTTAATGTACAAATGTTCAAATGTGCAAATGTCAAATGTCCGCACATTTCAACCCGAAGCCTATATGGACCTGATTTGGAACTTCCTGTCAGGGGGCATTAGAAACTACAACAACGTATGAATTTACAATTCTAAGATTTTTAAACATACTCAATTTAAGATACTCTAAAACATACCTAAAACATACTCAATTTAAGATATTTAATGTGCAAATGTTCAAATCTGCAAATGTCAAATGTCCGCACATTTGAGCCCGAAGCCTATATGGATCTGATTTGGAACTTCCTGTCAGGGGGCATTAGAAACTACAACAACGTCGTATGAGTTTACAATTCTAAGATTTTTAAACATACTCAATTTAAAATACTCAAAAACATACCTAAAAACATACTCAATTTAAGATATTTAATGTGCAAATGTTCAAATGGGCAAATGTCAAATGTCCGCACATTTCAACCCAAAGCCTATATTGATCTAATTTGGAACTTCCAGTCAGGGGGCATTAGAAACAACAACAACGTATGAATTTACAATTCTAAGATTTTTAAACATGCCCAATTTAAGATACACAAAAACATACTCAAAAACATACTCAATTTAAGATATTTAATGTGTAAATGTGCAAATGTTCAAATGTGCAAATGTCAAATGTCCGCACATTTCATCCCGAAGCCTATATAGACCTGAATTGGAACTTCCAGTCAGGGAGCATTAGAAACAACAACAACAACGTATGAATTTACAATTCAAAGATTTTTAAACATACCCAATTTAAGTTACTCAAAAACATACTCAAAAACATACTCAATTTAAGATATTTAATGTGCAAATGTTCAAATGTGCAAATGTTCAAATTTGCAAATGTCAAATGTCCGCACATTTCATCCAGAAGCCTATATAGACCTGAATTGGAACTTCCAGTCAGGGAGCATTAGAAACAACAACAACAACAACAACAACGTATGAATTTACAATTCAAAGATTTTTAAACATACTCAATTTTAGATACTCAAAAACATACTCAAAAACATACTAAATTTAAGATATTTAATGTGCAAATGTTCAAATGTGGAAATGTCAAATGTCCGCACATTTCAACCCGAAGCCTATATGGATCTGTTTTGGAACTTCCAGTCAGGGGGCATTAGAAAGAAGAACAACAACAATGTATGAATTTACAATTCTAAGATTTTTAAAAATACTCAATGTAAGATATTCAAAAACATACTCATAAACATGCAAAACATATTCAAACATACTCAAACTTTTACTCAATTTAAGATATTCAATGTTCAAATGTTTTCCTACTCTTGTGTTCATCCGATGATTATTTGTTGTTCACTGGGTTCTTGTTTTTTTTCTTTTATCACTATTTCCACCTGTTTTTTTTTTATTTTTTTTTGTTTCTTCGTTTGGCAACTCCCACTCTTCCCACGTTTTAACTTCGGAATGGCACCGTTGCACTGCGAGCTTGTTTTACCCCATTCCTGACACAGTATAAGATTTAATACCGTGCTAACTTCGTATTTATTAGAGGTTATTTTTGTCTCTATCTTTAAAAAAAAAAAAAAACTATTCTTCCCTTTCTTCAGACAAGTGTTAAATCTCAAGATTTTAACTTCGAGTTCACAGCTCAAAGAAGAAAAAATTAAATCTCCCCGCCAACACCAATCATAAACCTTAACTCTCGAAATGGCAATTTCTCCTAAGAAGACACTGTCATTCTTAATCTAATCAGATGTCTTCAAATAAATATAATACATACTTTTTTGACATAAATTTCTGTATTCTATTGAGGGAACAATGGATCCTTCAATCTCGATTTTTTAAAATTTCAATTTTTAACTCGATGGATAAAATGAGAATAAATATATATATATTAATATATATATTAATATTTTATTTTTTTACTACACTGATCACCCATAACATTCAAAATAAGGATTTTTTCGCATAATAATGCCTGTTTTCAAAAATTATTTTTAAAAAATAGCATTTTTCAAAATGCTCCCCGCACAATCCACATCATTTAAAAACTTTAAATAGTTAAATATATGGTTACCCTATATATATTATATAAACATAATTGGGCATTGAATTTAATTTTTTTTGTATAAATCCAAAGCCATAAATATTTTTTATCGTCCTGTTATTTTTTTATGTTTTTTTATGTTTTTACTTTATTTCATAGTCTATAAATTTGAAAAATATTTGCGGTGTCATAGAATTATGCACAATTTTATGACAAACACTTCAATTAACAATCTTGAGAAATTTGGAAGAAATCAGAAGAAAATAAGGGTGTATGGAGCATTTTAAAAAAATCTAGGATTTTTGAAGAAATTTCTGAAAAACAGATCCTATTCTTTCCCAAAATACTTATTTGTGTATTCAATGTAGCAAAAATTAATATTAATTATTCTCATTTGGTATGTACAGTAAATTATTGAAATTTTTTTTTAAATGTTTAAGTTCCCTTATCACCTTAAAGCTACTGTGTTCTGACCCTATTGGATTTTCTCATCTCAGTGTTAACCTATGGAGCAAATGTGCTCAAGGATTGCCAACTTGGATTTAATTTTTTTTAAAATTGTACTTCGCAATAGCGAAAGAAATTTTACACCTTGGTGCATTTTTGGTTTTAAAAAAATGCAAATAATATTTTAAAATTTAAATTATGAGAGGAAAAAATCTGGTCTAGTGTGTTTTAAATGCTTATAAACTCCTTTGATGGACGAAATTTATGAATTGAATCCTATTGCAAGGTGCAGAAAAGTTCAAGCTATCTGAAAGTATCCCTTTTATTTGATTATCAGCATTTATGTAGCTTAGTAAACCAATTTTCTCCATAGGTTAACATTGAGGTGAGCGAATCCAGTAGGGTTAGTACACGACCACCTTAAGAAAAAATCATGTTTCTTCAGTTTTGTTACATAAGTATGTGTACTTTTGTGGTAAAATATTTGAACTAAACTGTCCCATGAATATATTTATCGAAAATAAAATATTCGTATTTGCCAGTAGAAAACGGATTATCGAATATTTTAGTGCTACCCAAATATATACTTGCTTTGCAAATTACATTCGTAATTTTGATTCCTAAAAGTTTCCTTTACAATCGTCTTCGTTCAGGAATATTTAATGGAAATTCATCATTCAGGACAACTTCATGCTCGTTTAAAAATCACTGCAATGAAGCAAAACAAAAATATTCAATTGAAGCTGTTCAATAAGCAAAGGCTGCAGCATTTAATTCTATCTTTTTATTCAAATTCCCGCTACGAATCAGTGGAATTTTAAAGTATTCGTTCCGTTCAAAGCTCAATTCATGTATTATGCAGTCTAAGTCCTGATTTTGAAAAATACTGGGTCCTTTTTATCCCCCCCCCCATACAAAAAACATGTGAAATAGCAAAAAGTTGTTCTGCTCCCTTCTTGGGTCTGTTAATGTTTCAAAATGTTTGTTCACGTGTTTTGTGTCAATAAGGCTTAACGTTCTGAGTTGGAATAAGTTATTTATAGGAAAGCCGGTTTTTATTGGGATAACAGCAAATATATATTATTCCTTTTCTTTAGTTCTTGGAATGCTGTAAATAAATAAATAAATCCCAACACAATGCATAGTATTCTTTGTTTTGCCTAGGGGTAAGTAAAGTATTCGAAACGGAACATTTAGGAGGTGGAATATGTTACAAAATTATTTGCTATCCAGTTCAACATGAAAAAGATGAGAAAACTTAATAATCACAGATTTTGTAAACTTATTTTTCTCTCTGTTCTCTTTCATGCTTATTATAAAAGAATGCTGATTGTATATCAGTTTGTAATGCTAATTGTATTTCAGTTTGCAATACTAATTGTATTAATAATACGATTAATATTATTAAGTGTACTTCAATTGCATTTATGCTTCATATTTTAATTACTGTTGTAAATAAGAGAATTCCTTTCTATTTCACCTTAATTTAGTTAGGTGTTCACACAACACTGTCTTATCTTCATAAGCATACAACTTATCTGTGTCATTCATAAGCATGCACCTTATCTGAGTCATTCATAAGCATGCAACTTATTTAAGTCATGCATAAACGAACAACTTATCTGAGTCCTTCATAAGCGTACAACTTATCTGAGTCATTCATATGCGAAAATCGTATCTGAGTCATTCATTAGCATGTAACTTATTTTGTCCTGCACAAGCGAACACCTTATCTGAGTCATGAATAAGCATGCAACTTATCTAAGTCATGCATAAGTGAATAACTTATTTGAGTTATGCATAAGAGAACAACTTATCTGAGTCTTTCATATGCGTACAACTGAGTCAATCATATGCGAACATCGTATTTGAGTCATTCATATGTGAACAATATATCTGAGTCATTCATATGCGAACAATGTATGAGTCATTCATAAGCGAAACTACATATATTTATATTTCCTCGAAATGGCAAATGTATAGTAGACACTAAACAGCAATTACAAAGACAGTGCACTAGATTTTTATTTTCATTTCCTCGACAACTTTTTAAATTGCATGGTTCCTGAAGGAAGGTGCGATAGATCGCAATGTTCGTCAGTTATTACGCTATTATCTTCCTAATTCCTTTATGTAGTTTCGACAAATTAAAATAATTTCTTTTTGATATTACCGAATATTAGTATAAAGAATTACCTCACCTTTTTTTTTTTAAATTTATACTATTTCTAGACAATATATGTCTAATACGCTGGGTCACCCAATATTGATTTGTTATCAGAAATGCAAGCTAGTTTTGATACTGCACCGACATGAGGACTTATTTCGAGGCGAAGAAAAAGTTCAAAATGATCATATTGTTCATAATTTAGAATGTAGAATAGACCATTTCTTACTATGTTGAGTTGTAACTTGTCTGAACTCAAAACGGTTTCTGATGATATTTACTGTTATTTACTATTTATTTTCAAAATAAAATAACATTATCTTTGAAAAACATTACCGACCAAGCTCTCCGTACTTTTCTTAGGGGCTCGAGGTAGCCTAGTGGTGGCGCGTCGGCTTTCGGTGCTGAGGGTGCTCGGGTCGAATCCCGACGAGCTCCATTAAATACCTCCGTGTCTAGGTCGGATATAGGCGTTTTAAATCTATAGATCGGAAAATCACTCTCTGAGGTCAGAGAGGGCGGGAGACGGTACGATCTCCCCCCAAATGTCACCCCTGGGGGTACTCAGTCAAAATTGAAGTGGCACTTAGCTAAATCGGACTACTACCCTTGCACCCCTCTGCTCAATAGCCTATATAGACCTGGTCTGGAATAGATTCCGACTATGTGGCATTAAAAACTACAACAACATGTATTATTTAACGGAAATCCCTGATATCAGAGTGATCCTGTATTTTAGGCATTACAATGACAGCACTTCCAGTTGTAATTTTTTTCTTCATTTCAGCCGTTTAATGATGCTGGGTGTCGAGGGACTTGTAATTTAATTAAGTTCTTAATAAGATTAATGATTGGTTTCTTAACAATGATTTTTATTAAAGATAAAAATTTAGTTTATATTTTTATCTATAGCAGAATTATAGTTTATTTTAGTACCCTTAGTTGTTTTTTCTCAATATATATGTAACATAGTTTATAGATGTATTAATCTTCATCACTTTCATAATATGTTACCGATATACGATACCACATTTGATAGTCTTTGGCACTTTTGTTTTACAGGCCCCATTTATTATTAATGGATCGATAAATATTGCATAAAATTACACTGCATTTTATATTCTTTAGAAAACAGCTCAAACATTGTTGGACGTCCTTCTAAATTAACAATGAATGAATAAAAACTGCAAAAGTACATTTTTCTAAGGTGCAGGGCTTTTAATTAAAATAAAATGTGCCATCCATTAAAAATTATGATGTGTTTGGTATTTTAACAGTTGCTGTCGTTTCAATCTAACTTTCTAATTAGATTTAGAGGAGAAAATGAAGTTTTTACAAGCATTAGTGACGGGAATAATCTATCACTATCAGTTAAGTTCTAACAACGTGTCGTATCTTCATCTGAAACCCTCACTCTCATAATATGAGAAAATGTTAAATATGAAGTGTTAGAAAACTTTGTTAGTGACGCGCTTAATTTTTAGATGCGTCCGTGAAAATTAGGCATTTATATCTGTTGAAATGTTTGATGCTATAGAAGAGGACCGTGCTTTGTTTGGGCATTAGAATTTATACCAAAACTAAATAAGAAATGGAGTTTTAGTATACTTGTTATATGAAATGTGTCTTTTTCAGTATGCGTGAGTTGAGAATATGATAAAAATTAGCAATCTTCACTAGAAACTTATATTTTCGGAAATGGTCACTAAACTATATCGTATAAATTTTTAAAGATATAAAATTAAAACTTTACAAAAATACACGGATTTTACCACCGAGCTTAATGTGTTGTAAAACAGTTAATTTTTAATTAATTTAAACCAATTTTTAGTGGGAATTGTACAAAGCTTTATCTGTAAGAAAACAAAGCAGAAATGTTGGGAGATTATTAAAAATGATTTTATGTAAAAAAAAAAAAATTATGAATAATGAATATTAGGTCAATGCACTGAGCGCAGATTTTTAAGAAAAAATATGAGAAATATATATTAAATTATTTATATATATTATATCCATAGATTATACTTTAATCTACACGTAAAATAATTGCCATATTTGGTATGAAAATATTTTTTCAGGCAAATGTATTGAAATGTACAAGAAATATAATTTTTTTTTCACAAAAAATTGCTGTAAAAAATCAGTAATATGTACTTACCTAAATTTAGGTAGAAATTATATAAACATACTAGATATACATGTATACAAAATTTTAGTAATTTGTGACCATTAGTTTTGAAGATATAGTGCGCATAAGTTTGAAAATAACAGCTTTTAGATAAAGCCATTTAAATTTCCATAAATTTCTTTACTATTAGCTTTATGCATTTGGCCATAAAATCGGTTCTAATTGTAGGTTCAATTTCTTTTTTTTTAAAGATTCCTTACATTCCATTCTTTAAAATTAAATCATAATAAAAAAATGAGTTTTTTGAAGGTTTTAAAGTGATCCCCCCCTCCCCTTAAAAAATACCATATTATTTTTTATAAGTGGCCCAATTTTCAAACATTTTCGTTATTAACTGATTGGAATACTATAATATCCTTAACTCAGTTTTAAAAAAAAATGGATATTGCGAGATTTGATCCAACATCATTCAAATATGAGTGATGCGAAAAATAGTCCGACGTTGGAAATAATTATGTCTCCTTTAATGGAATAACAGTTCCAGTGTTAAACATTTATGAAGTGCGATTTTAAATTTTTATAAAGCACACTACATACAAAACAATCTTATCACATCATCACTACATGAAGGAGTTCAAGAGAAATTACTTCATATTTTGAACATGTTGAAACTTCCTGGCTGGTTATTTTATATATAGACGTATATCTATTTATCTTGTCCAAAATTTTCAGAAATACGATTTTGTTCCCTCACATCTTAAGAAACTTTGTACAATGATAGCATAGAATATACAAATCTATTGAGCAGTTTTCTGAGAACATTGTCATGTGCATCAGTGAATTCGTGAAGCAAAGTTCTTTGCATTCCTATTTGGTACAGAAAATTTTTCTGCGATGTTTTTTTGAAAATATCACAGTGAATACTAATGTTATCTTGTTTCTTTTGCACAGAAACTTTAAAATAGTATACATCAATGTGAATGTCATCATCGTTTACAGTTTTATGAAAATACTACGCTTTAAACGTAATTTGGACTGCCCATTTGATTTTTTGTAGCTCTTCATTATAAAGTAAATAATTACTTTTACACAGTCTAAAAATATTTCATTGAAAACTTATTCCTCCATTTGTTTTTACCCTAAAGAAGACAAATTTTCTATTTTTCAGGTGATGGTCTTCGATTTTTCACAGACCTTCTCAGGATTGGTCAACAGTGAACGAAAGATATAAACAGAAAAAGGTAAGTTATAAAAAATTTTACTTTGATTATGATTGAAACTAAAATTTTTTTTTTAGAATAAAAGTATTCCGTTGTGAAGTAGGAACTCATATGACAATTATAGCTTTTAAGTGATCGTATTTAATAGCTCTAGCAATGCATTTAAGTATTCCAAATTAACTTATTTTTCATGTCAATGTTTGAAATAACTACTTTATTCTACAAATCGCAATGTTCATGGATTTCTATCGATCTTTACAGAATGTGTATGACATCAAAACACCATAATGTTTCTATAGAAGGTTTGTTAACAGGCTGTTATACCTTTCGGAGAATTTTATGCTGAAATGATTTTGCTACCAATATTTGATACTTGATTATCATCTTATAAAAAAAATCATGTTAAAGTTTTATTCCCGAGCATGAGACTTTAGTTCTGAATAACATATCCAAAACTTGATAGCACTAATAGAAAATTTTCTATTCTGTATATGTTCTTAACTATAAAAGAAAAAAATTCTAATTTTGTTTTGTATATCGCAAAATATTTGATTTCTGATAATATTTATCATTGCAGTCTCATTATATCGGCATATTCCATTAACTAAAACAAAATTACATCTAGGACATTAGGTAAATGTTAATTTAAATCTGCAAAAACTATTTTAAAAGTAATCTAAGGAGAGGACTTTTATAGATTTAGGTATTTGCTATGTTACCCAGTTCATTGTTCAAAAAGCATTTAATCCTAGAGCAATACGTACAAGAAAAAAGTGAACGATTTACAAATAAAATTATCTTTGAGAAATTTATGTTTTTAAAAATCAGTTTCTGTATAGCTATTTTACCGTCCATTTTGTAGGGTTTTGTTATTGGAAGCGGTACATGTACGTCAGCAGAGATTATTAAAAATAATGGCATAAAATTTTCGTTATATCGTTTAGATAGCTCTGTTACAAAGAGTCTCACTTTGACCACCTTTTCGCAGTTAAGATCTGTGCAACAATCACACATGCAACATATTTGTCGACTGCGTCAAGCTGAAAAACTCTTTAGTAATGGCAGAATCTAGATCTGAACGCTGCAGTGTATATTGAAGAAAACTTAAATGAACCTTATGGATTACACATAATAGGAAAACAGCGATTCTTTAGGGTGTCCAGAACACAAAACTCTTCAAATTTTCGAAAAGAAAATTCTGTTCTTTTCTGCTTAAAATGACGTTTAAATCACGTTTCTGTTTTAATTATAACAGGAGATATTAATTATTTTTGTTTTGCAACATTCTAATCGTAGCCAATCTATGTTTAAATCTTTAAACGCGTTTTTCTGCATGATGGGTTTTTTTCCCCTTTTCTCATCTTTAAATTGCTATAAATCAATAACCATTCAAAATATATGGTTCAAACTTATAACATGTCTTTTTCGATTATTTTACTTTCATTTTGATTTAGCAAATTTGAAAAAAAAATTACTTTTGTAAATATGATTTTTAAAAAATAAGTTACGTAATTTTTTTTTGAAATTTTAACTATAAATATTTGTAATTTTTTAAAAATTAATATTTTTAAAAACGCTGAATCAAAATTAAAACATATATTTCTGTTTAATTAAATGAAAAAAATTTTGAAATTCGACTTATAATATTTAGAGTTATTATCATTTTAAATTACCCCACTTTTTAAAAAAAATTTAAATGTTAAGTTTTTTTAAAGTTCGAGTAGTTTTATGATGGGAATTTGTTTACAAATTATATGGTTAACCATCACAAAAAATCAAAATTATAACTCAATAAATTAAAAAAATTTAAAATGTGTCCCGTACTCCCTTAAATTAATAATTTAAAACTTTAACAATTTTGAATTGTCCTTACAGAGTTCACGCATCCAGACTATATTATAAAGTCGTCAAATTATAGTCATTATTAAATTTATGGGGATTTTACGAAGTTATATTTCCTACATTGGGGTTTCATT